>AYEL01083196.1:0-13280 GCA_000484575.1 Olivierus martensii | reverse complement strand
TTATTATTTTTTTTTAAAATAGAAAATTCAAAAATGAAAAATTTAAATAATATTAATTTTCATAAAAAAATTAAAATGAAAACTAATATGAATATACTTTTCTCCTACTTTCTGCAAGTCAAATTATATATAAGAAAAATTTTAATATATAATTTTATTCATATCATCATAAGAATATTAGCATCTTTTGACCACTAGACAGATGTTTATTGAAGATTATTTAAATATTAATCCTATATCCTAGACATCTACCTAGAAGCCAGCTGAAAGAAAAAAGTTTACATTAGTAAGCCTTACGTAATATCATCAGTGTGGAAGTTGACAATGATGTTGATAAAGTTTTCTCGAATTATGACTGAACGAATTGCCTTCCAATCTGATGTAGATTCACCCAATAGTAAACAGATGGATTCAAGTGCAAGTTTAACAGGTGGTGGTGGATTGGCCATGGAACGGACTTCTACTAAATGTTGCTTCTTGATAGACTTAACAGCTAAGCACAACACAAAAGCCACAAATCACCAAAATAAAATTATAAACACTTAAAATAATAAAAAATGCAAATAAAATTGGACTAAAAGTGAAATATACTACTGAAGCAGACAAATTTGCTACATACAGGGAAAAAGATGAAATAATTGAAAATAATAAATACATTACAAAAAGTGCATAAATTACTAACAATTAAAAGAAATTTATATAAAATTTCAAAATATTGCTTTAAAAATATCCATGCAACAACATACACATGGTCATATATATTGTTTTATAAATTATCATTAAACTTTTCCAAAATACTGTTGTGCAAAAAATTATATTAAATGTACTTTTTATGAAAAAATTTCCTGTTTTTTCTAATTTTAAAATATTTTAGATAAAAATTGTTTTATATAAAATTTTCATAACTAAATTATAATTTTTTTTTTCACTAAATTAAAATAATATTAAAATAATTTTAAATATTAATCATTAAATAAGGTGTTCCTCTTGCTACAAACAATATGCTGCTTCTAAGAACTGTTCATTTAAATGAAAATTTGTAACTTAAAAATTACACTTATATCAAACCTAAAAATACTATTTTCTCTTTATATACTGCATTATATAATGGATATTATAGATTAGACCAATCAATAATAGCTTCTCCGATTTACAGAAATTTAACATTTATTTAAAAATATTTATAATTTTTGATATAGAAAAAAAAATTATAATTTACAAATATATATTTTGCAGATAAAGTGTAACAATACTATTAAGGAGATTGTGTAGTCTTTGTTTGCAATTCCTCTGGTAGTTTTTATTATAAATTTTTTATAAATAAAGTTGAAAATGATTATATTGCTGTTTGTTATTACTTCACTCAAAATTTATATTTTTAAATGAATAAAATAAAGTGAGAAAATTTAATAATAAAATATAGGATGTTAGTTTACAATATTTAAAAGTTTATTTTGATGAGTTTATTTATGTTTCATATATATTTTGTTGATGATAATTATGATATTACTGGCTATTACATAACTGCTCTTCAAACATCAAAAGTCCAAAAAAGGCACTTAGAACAGTAAAAACAAGAACACTTTTATTCAAAATTGAAATGTTTTTGGTACTAATGTACTGTCTTCAGAACAGGTAAACAGAATGCTATAAAGATTACAAGAAAAATAGTTTTGTTCCAGAAGAATAGAATAAATTTTAAATACAAAACTTTTTAAGAAGCATTCTGAAATTGTTTATATGATCACACAAGTTCATATATTAGCAAAAACTATAGATAACTTTCACACACATTTTTAGATACATACAATTGAAGAGTGTGATCCCAAAACACGTTCAGTCCATTTTGGTCATTTTTTTGTTTGATGCAAATGCATACTCCTATTGAAGTCATCTATCTTATTAAAGGCCTATTTGTTCCCAAAACCGTGCCAATTGATGTATACGGGACAATTGAATCCTGCTTTGCTTTTGAAAACTCGCTCAATCCAGAGAACAGTAACAATGAAAACTCGCTCAGTCCTTTCACGCATGAGCAGAGCGTTTTCCTAATCCTGCCAGCAGGGCGGTAAAAAAACCAACTGCCATTACTGTTGGCAATAAATGTGTTGTGGGAATTTCTGTCATTTATATTAAAGGAAAAATTGTTATATTGGTTATTAATTTTCATGTTAGAAGCTCTTGAAATGACATCATAACATTAAAAATTTAAGTTTCTGAAATAAATTTCATATGCATTAGTAATTGTACACATGAAATGGAAGAAATGGAGAAGCCCTCAGAATTTCCCCATGAAGTAATGAAAGTAAATGAACTTCCCCATGAGTACAATACTTTTCACTACAGTTGATTCTCGTTATTCACAGTAGTTATGTTCTGTAAATTCTTTGCGAATACTGAACCATTGTGCCTTTGGGAAATAGAGTTAAAACAATATTTTCGCCGCTCAGCAATAATCTGCAAATAAGTGCGAAAGTGTCATGAAAATCAAATTTTGGTTACAAATAAATTTTCGGGAATAGTCGAATAAGTGAATAGAGAATCCGCGAATACTGAAAATAGATTGTATTTTAATACTTAAATCAAAATAAATTTAGTTTTTCCTCGAATGAAGAATGAGTGTAATTGAAAACACATTCAGTCCTTGGACTTAGCAAGTTTCCATTAACACCATTTTATTTAGTCATTGTGTATTTAAAAACTAATGATGACTGATTTCAAGATTCTACTGAGAAGTGCATGTATATGAATTAGAAACAGTTATCTGGTAATAGGTAATCATTTACATATGAAATACTCTCAATTCATATTTTGCTTCTCCTGAAAATTAACAAAAAAGGACTGAACGTGTTTTGGGATCATACTCTTCAATTAATAAATAAAAAATAAAGATGATGACAATAAATAGTAAGCATTTAGATAAAACTTTTAGTCTTAAATATTATTTTTTAATGCAAAAAGTGAAGTCTTAGAGATGCTTTCTGGACATTGGTCATTTTATTGTTTCACTAATGAAGCAGTCTATATTATTCTTACAGGTTTTGATGACTTTAGCTTCATTTCACATTATTTCTATGTTGCTTGCCAATATCATGGAGAGCTTTCCTGCTTTATATCATTTTTGTACTCAAAGCCTTTAACATAAGTTTCATTTAGTGGATCCTAAGTAGATATGCTGGATCTCTAGGTAGTGAGTGAATAACAGAACCTGATAAACACCTGTTTTGCTTCTCTAATTTTTGTCTTTTTCATTCCCAAGCATCATGAAAATGGTGGAATTATTTTTGGAAGCCAATCTTCATTAGTCTTTTAAGGCTTTTTTGATTTTTTTGACTTACTTAGGGAAAATGGTATTGCTACATAAGTCTCCTAACTTTGGATAGTACGTAAAATGTTGGCATTATGCTAGTCTGAATCAGAGGCACAATCATCTTCAATAGTTTAACTTTTTCAAAAAACCTACACACACAGACTTTTGTACACCTATGAGTCTTGTCATAATTGATGATCAAATGAACTTCAAAACTTTTTCATAGTCCTCTAAACAATGTGAGAAAATTCTTCTAAAAAATGACTGGAATGTAGTACTTTTGTAACTCATTGGGTCATTTTATCATGAGGATATCTGGATCAGAATGTAAATTGGCTTTCTGTAAACTGTTGTCATGAATTTTTCATTTTTTTACAAGTATTGTCACATTCAAGAAATGCACCTGTATTTTTACTAAATTGCTCTGTTCAGTTTAAAACCTAGGTAGCTGCTCATAAATTCTCTTAAAAAGTATTACACTTGTTTTTCATATTACTGGTATAATATTCCATTTGACATTGTCTCCCTCTCAATAAAATAATATGACTCTGTATTATATCTAGCCCCAGGAGTTTCTGATTTTCTGTCTTACACAAAATTCAAGTAATATAAAAAAAATTTAGTCCTAATTATTTATATAAACTTGGGGAATTACTATATATTTGAGTTGCTGAAAAATGCTTGTTTGTATGGTGAGGATATTTGGCAAAAATTCTGTTATAATTGTAATACTGTGTCAATATGCCAAATAATTAATTTTTGCAATAAATTTGTTGCTACACTATTTTATTATAATTTCAAAACTTAAGCATGTTTTTGAATTTTTCAAGAATTTGATAATACAATTATATTTGTAATTTGGATGTTCATAGCTAGAGGAATACCTGCATAAAATATTTAATTTCTGAAAATTTTAGATATAAACTTATTGAATTTATTTCAATAATTTTAAAATAGATAAATTTATAAATTAATTTATTATATTAATCTGTCAGTTTCATTTGTGATGAATTATGAATTAAATTTTATCAAATCAATGAAGAAAACCTAATAATCAGAATTAGGTATATAATCAATAAATCTATTTTAAAATACTCAAATAAAAATATATCAGTATTAATAAAAGCATAAAATAATAAACCATATGATTATGAAAGTATGAAAAAATACAATCAATATGAAATGATATAATCTATCTTTAAATTAAAGAATTTCCCTAACAAGATCAATAGATTAGAATTTAATAGAAAACACAATTTCATTAAAAATTAATGAAACTGTACTGAATTCAAATTACAAATCAAATCTTATTATAAAAGTGTTAAACTTGTTTCTTTCTCAATATATAATTTCATTTTCTTATTAGTTTATCAATCAACTATTTTGGCATTATCTTATATTCATTTTAATTGTATTTATAAAGCTAATAATAATTTTATTACTATTTATAGAATTTTTATAACTATTATATATATTATGTTAATATGAAGATATATGTTGTTAAAAGCTAAATGGTGCTTTGCTCTCTTTTTTTGCAAATATCATATAATATTAATGTATAATAAATATAGTTTTTATACTTAAAAATTTCAATATTCAAAATAAAATTTTCTCTTACCTTGTTGAGCTTCAATAACAGCTGGTTCAACTTGAGCTAGATCTTTCATTACACTAGCTCTTTTTTCAACTATTTTTTCTTCTTGTTTCTAATTAAAAAGACAACTTTTTTTTAATCCTTGAAATATATTATTAGTAATTCCTTTTTATACTTAAAACAATTATTACCCTTAATGCTGCTTGAATTTCATGAGATTGTACTTTTTTCTTTTCTGCTTCTTGTTGATCTTTTAACTACAAAAGAAAACCATTTATTAATCATCAAATATTAATTTAATTTTATTTAGATTTTAATTTTAAAACTGTTTTAATTTTGATTACAACAACAATTTTCTTAAAATTATATCTTATTAAATATTTTTTTCTTTAACAATTACATAATTTTATAGTTTATTATTTTAATTGAAACTCATTTATTGTTTAACGATTTAAGCAATTTGCATAAAATTCTTTTCATATTTAAAACTAGGCTAACAGTGGTTTTCAAACTTTTTGAAGGGAGAACCCTCTGTTCTGAAAAAAAAAAATTATTGTACCTATCTACTTTTTATAAAACATTTCAATCATAACAACTTACAGTATAATAATGTAAATGAACTAAATATGTAAATTGCAAGTGTTTTAATGCTATATAGGTAGTTCCAGACTTTACAGGTTGACTTGTTCATAGTATTCCTCTCATAAAGTTGGAATTTCCCAAAGACACATTAATAAAAATAATTATTTCATAACAATGAAATTTTACCATAGAAATGCTAAATAAAAATCAATAAAACAATAATTTATTTTTAAATAATAATTTATTTAACCAAAAATATGAATATAATCAAGCAAATTGTAATAAAGAAAATATTTATGTCATGATGTTAAAAAATTTTTATTCATCATCATCATTGACAGATGAGGAAATCAATTTTTATATAAATGAACTATTGCATTAAGCAATCCAAGAATGATTATTATTTACATAATGTTTTGATGAAACTATGGCAGCCAGAGATGATGTTACTTCTACTTTCCAATCAACAATCTCGATTTTTCCCATTTTAAAGCAGAAAAAGGAGTATCTGCTATGAACTTAATAGTACAGGAATACTCTGCTTAACGTGAAGGATGAATTCCAAATTTTCATAACATTAAACAGGATAAGTCTTTGCAAAAATATGAAATTGATGAAAAATAAATACAATTTATTACATTTTATGAAATTCATTTAATATATAAACTTAAAATTACATAAATAATATAAAGGTTTGAAAAAATTTTTTCATAAATTTTTTACAGAAAAAATATTTAAAATTTGAACAACATTATAGTGAAATAATGTTAAATGAGATAACATTAAGTGGGGTATTAATGTACTGTATTGTATAGCTACATATATGTGATTTGAAATGCTGTATTTATGAATATTTAGCATTTATTGCAATTAATGTTCGTATTTTAAATTTTCTTAATACTAGATACCTGAAAAAAACATGTAAACTTGTACAGCAAAAATTTGTAAAGTGCAAACTTTCTGTATTGTATGGAAATATGTGAATAAAATATTGAGCACACGTGGAAGTTCTACTCAAAAATAAATATTGACCATTGCTCTGCATCCTAGTAGCACATCCATATTTTGAAAACTATTACTATAGTGTTTGTAGAATGAAGTTCACAACCAATCTAGAGAGATTGGCATTGATAGAACAATGATAGATTCATTATGAATCAGAATGACAGAGTCAACAATGAGGATATTTTGAAAACTCAACACTGATGCTAATTTGCATTACATCTGACGAAACCAAGGAACAGCAGATTATATTCTTGCTCTCTCTTTAGGTAACATCTACTTTTTAATTGTGAAATTTATTACCATTGTCAGATCCTTTCATTTAAGTTAAATTCTGTAGCATGTTCGTTATTTTTTGCTGCATCCATATTTCTATAATAAATAAATTATTTTATAAAGTTCGTATAATTTCTGTTGTTATTCCTTTCACACTTCAGATCACTAACTGTCACTTATTCATGCACTTTCATGATTTATTAGTCAACATTCTGATTTGCTATGATATAAATATCAAACATTGTAATGGCATACATGACATTCTTTTTTGGACTTAATATTTATCATAACTAATGGGTATATATGTCTTCAGTCATATTATGTAACTCAAACTTCTATAAAAATTTGAGATAATGAAAAATTTTTTAAATAGACTTTTCTATAAGGGGAGACTAAAAAATTCTTGCCCTCATCACGATATAGATGTGCTAGGAATTTGAAATTTGGCTCTGCAACTCTTCCTTTTCTTCATATCCAGCTCCTAGGGTCATAAACTTCTCACACTTGTGGAACGGTTGTGTGATCCCATCCTTGTAGAAGTCAGCAGATTTGAAGGCAAACCAACTCTCCACAACAGTAATGATCTCTTCATCATCGAAGAAACCTCTTCATTGTAAATGTTTTTTCATATTTCAAAACAGGAAATCTCAAGGTGCCAAGCTGGGAGAATATGGGGAATAGGACAAGATTTCATAGTTATATTTTCTGCAACTTGGTGTGCAGGTACATTGTCAGCTAGCAGCAACACACCTTTTAACAGCAAACCACATCTTTTTTCTTTGATATTGTCCTGTAACTTTTGTAGAAAGTTCCTGTAGTATTCCCATTATTGCCGAACCTTTTTGTAAGTAATCTGTTAATGACATCTTTGTCCCAAAACATAGACAAGATAGCCTTCTCTTGGATCATTCTGTATGCTGGTGTGACCAAGTTTGAATTCCTGTTTCCATCATTTCACAGTCTCATATGATGGAATTCCTCACCATACATAGATGGCATCTCTTCATGGGTTGTTAGTGCAGTTTAATTTTGAAGATGAAGGAACTGTATCACAGTTTGATACTCAATTGTATCCAACATGACACCTTCTACTAACATGTTTATTAGTAAGACAATAATTTATCATTGTTTACAATTACAGATCTATAGCACACACACAATATGATGAGAGTAAGAACTTTTTGGCTTCCCTCATAGTGATTATATCCTTCCATGAAAAATCATCATAGGAAAATTATGTGAACAGAAAGCTCAAGTAAATAAGATATTCCTTCCATATTTAAAGAAATTCTTACCATTTCTTTTAATTTAGCATTTGCAGCTTGATTTTTAGCTTCTAATTCTTGACTCTTTAATGCGAGAGATTTTTGCAATTCTTCAACTTGTTCTACAGTTTCTTGTATTTTTGAAAGTCCAACATTTAAATGCAATTGTTGTTCTTCTAATTCTTCTTGTTTCTCATTAAAAAGTTTTACCTGTTAAAATAATAATTATTATATTAATCTCCATTTTTGTTATAACTCATATAAAATATCAAAGAATAAAGTTTACTTACATAATGATGAATGAAATCTAAGAAATGTCTAGGTGTTATGGTTATTGTTCTTCCACCTCGTTTAGCTAAACGAGCATTTGCTTTATGCAAAGTTTGATGAACATATACAAATGCATTAATGATTGCTCCACGATGAGTGGGAGGCAATGATAATCCAGGGAAAGCAGCAGGAAAATAATCAGGGACTTTATACTACAACATAGCAAATGCAAATAAGAAAAAGAAAGATATTTTGTTTTATTTGGATAAAATATATATAAAGAGATTTATATATAATTATTGATTGTAAAATTTATATTAACAAAATACTTATAAACTTTTATATTAAAACTAATTATTATTTAAATAAAATTCTTACTCCAGTTCTTTCTAAATCTATTTTGGAAGTGAATTCTCTTCCTACTTGAAAAAAGGCTTCATCAGACCAATCACCAAACCAATTTAGCACACACCTTTGATTTTATTATTAAAATAAAAAAAAAAAATAATCAAAAAAATTTAAAAATTTTGAGTTTTAAAATTCAAATTTCAGTTTTAATAACCAATATGTTCATTGAACTTTTTAGAAGTTACCTATTAAACAAAGCTGGCGAAGTAGCTGCCCTATCTTTTAGTCCTTCAGAAGAAGGATTCATAGTAAATACCACATGGAGATTTCTCATTACCTGTAATAAAAAGTATTTTTTATGTTATTTTTATTTAACAACATATTTTAAACTAAAAAGCTTTAATAAAAATAACCTGTTGTGTAAACCATTTATACATTTCTTCATTTGAATCAAGCATTAAACCTTCTCTTTGGGAACCTTCTTTGCATTGAGTCATTAGTGTTGTGAATTCATCACCCTCAAACAAACCAGGAACTTCACCATTAGCAAGTAATGTATTCATTCGTTCTAAGAAACTAGAATCTAACACATTTGATTCATCAAGAATAAAACAGATTTTTTCATCCTAGAAAATAAATTTCTAAAACTGAATATAAAAATTAACTACAATCTTCAAATAAAATATAAAAAAATTAAATTCTTTTCTACCTTACATCCAGCTCTTCTCAATACATGTCTCAAATCTTCATCAAAATATGCAGCAGTATATTTATTGTGTACCTGTAAAATAATGAATTATGTTAATTTTGAACAAAATACACTGAATAACAATGCAGTGAAACCTGCCTAAAACGCTAATGCTAATGGTTCTCAAAGAAATGGTCTTTTTAGAGAGGTGGTCTTTTTATACAGTTCAAAAATACAGTGTACTGTATTAAAATTATTGGTACTGTAGTTTTACAAGTACCTGTACTGTACTGTATCTAAAAAATAATAGTGACAAGTTTTTGAAGGATATTTGCTTTTATTTACATATCAAAAAATTGTATATACATGTACAGTAATACTGTACTCCATTCCTACAATGAGCTAATTACTGTAGTTCAAAGGGATAAAAAAATTTGTGATAGAACTTTTTTTACTTTTAGCTGCTTTATGTACTACTATAAAATTTTCAAATTCTATTTCTAACTTATTTAAAAGTTCTGTCAAATGTTCACTGTTTAACTCGTCAGCAGTGCATTTAATGATTTTATTGTACGAACTATATTTTCTATTGGTACTTTTTCGTAGTCTTCATTTTCTTCAGAGAAGAAAATGAAGACTACGAAATATTGATTCTTCTCTCTCTCCCTTCACTGCCTTCCTCATCCTCTTCGTCAGGAGCACGATCAGGTTCCAAAGCATCCAGTAAGAGTTGTTGTTCCCAGTCATACTCAAGAATTTCTGAGCTTGGCACATCTTCATCAATTGCATTCAAGTCTGTTTCAATGTCTGCTAACTGTGAAATTGTTATTATTTCCTGTTCTTGAGTTTGTTCAAAAATTTAAAAAGCAAAGTATTCTTCGGTACTGGTCGTTTTTAACAGGATTTTAAAAAAAAATATGATTTTATTGCCAGTCGCAGTCGCGTTAAGGGAGGGTCGTTTTAAAGAGGTCGAGAACCATGTTTTATATATACGAAACGGGATGTTCATCTAAAAAGTGGTCGTTAGCTCAGGGGGTCATGTTACGAAGGTGGTTGTTTTAGCAGGTTTCACTGTATATCAAAATTTTTATATTTTATATTACTATCATTTATATCTTAATTAACCCTTGAATGCCTTTGCTGTGTATAGACATCAAGACCTATTTATGTCTGTGTGCCAATGACATGTATAGATGCCAAAATAGTGATAAAAAAACCATAAAAAAAGAGTTAAAAAAAATTTAATCCTGACTTTATTAATCCAACTATTATGAAGCATTTTTTTTGTGTTGATTACATGAAAATACCTGCTTTTGTTGATAGTTCCTAATTTTAAATTACATGTAAACAAACATTACCTAATTGATTCGCTTGATAGAATTTGGATTTTAATCCCATCTTGTTGATTTTTTACTCTAATATATCAAAGCCATTCTAATTTTGGGATGAGATTTTTGAAATTTTAAGTAAAAATTGAATTTTTTATATGATGAGCTATAAAATGCAGAAAATTGAAAAGATATTGTAGATAATAAGAAAGTATTGGTTAATTCTGTTAAAATAAACTAAAATATATCTTAATCATTCATTTTTTCAATTTAATCACAATTCAGGAGAAAATTGCAAAAAATAAAATGTAAACATCCTTTGACCATTTAAGTGGGCATAGCACTTTTATTGCTTTACAGCAGTCATTTGCTTCCTGGGAAATTGCAGCAAAGCCTATTTTACCTCTGTGTGCGCGTGCACTTGGTGCGTTGTCGCAATAAACTGTATGTTGTCCAATTAGAGCAACATAAAGAATATTACAGCTATTTATGTATGAGATAAAACTATTTTCATATATATGATTTTTTGATATAAATTGAAAAATTATAAAAAAATACAGTTAAAAATTGTTCAAATAAATATGAAATATTTTTTGATGGTGAATTTTTTTCATTCATGGCTTGCTTTGTTCAGATGATACTTTTAGATAGCCATATCTCAACTATTTCATTAGATGGATAAGATTTCATTTAAAAAATAATGTTTTCCATGATCTCATATATGGAATGAAAAGTTATAAAAAAAATTTAAATTCTAGAAAATGTTTAGGAAGAGGAATGTTTAGGAATGTGTTAGAAAGAACGTGAAATACATTATAAATTTTGAAAATTTCTAAAGATTTTGTCAAAAATTAAGTGAGGTATCAATTTTATTTTTTTTGCACATTAATTAACCTTATTTTTAATCAATCTCTGGCATGCAATTATAACAAATTGACTTGTGTGGCACTCAAGGGTTAAACAATAAAAATACACAAATTTTACAAAAGTTTTTCACAATATATATGTTGGATGTATCTAATGAAATTTTAAAAACCCTATTACTACAGAAATGATAAAGTTATCTTAATTTTATTGATATTAATTATTAATTAATGCATTGCATTTCAAATCAGACTAATCACTGACCAGTATAACTATGGCTCAAATGAATGATTTGGCAGTTTGCTTTTATTTTGAGGAATAAATGTTGCCTGTATCAAGCTATACCTTATACAATATTCATAAAAATAAAAATAATGATAAAAGACTCTTGTAAAGAAAGCAAAAAAGATCAATTAATAATACATAATGACACTCAAAAATTTTATTTAAAAGAACATTGGTATAACAAAAATCATCATCTATGAAAAGATATATTCATAAAAATGGTGTGAAAAGTTATAAGTAAAAATAATTAAAATATGTTAAAAATCAACAATAATACCATTAATATAACTGCTTAACTTAAGGGTGGGCAACCTCCGGCCCACAGGCCACATTATTTTATTATATCTAATATCAATGCGTTATTCTTCAGCAATATATCCCTAAACATGTACAAATTATTCTTTTAAATTAGTCTTCTAGCCTTTTGTAAAGTTTTCCAAGCATTCATTCTGTTTTTTGAAATAAAATAATTTCGCTCGTCCAAATCGGCAAAAAATGACTACTGTGTGCTTTTGCAGTGACAACTGAATTTTGTCACACAGGGTATTACTGTGAACCTTTTCTGGTACACTCTCATTTAGATTCACAAAGAACCATCCACCAGCCATGTCTTCTTTGCTGCCACCCTATTAATTCCCCATCACTCTTGTCTACCGGAAAATCTATACATCCGGCAGTTGGTTGAAAGTGGTGTCTCATCAACCGTTCGTATCAATGAAGATTTTTGTGTGTTCCGGGAATCAAATTCCAAATAAGGGACTAAAGACTTTAAATCAGAGACTAAAGACTGTTATCATCGCCGATCGATATTTGTGTCTTCAAATTCCATCTCCACGGATTTTTGTGTAAAGGTATCTTTTTCTCTAAAATAGTGATTAACATTTGCTTGTGTTGTGATGGAGATCTCTCTCTTTTAATAAAGGAAGTTGTTCTTCGACGAACGTAGTCTTTGTGTCGATTTGCCGAACAGCACAATTATTACCCGTCCTTATCTGCATCTCCACTTCGTACTGCTCGCCTGTTTGTCAGCATCATATCCGATTGGTGTCAAATCCGGACTTTTATCGCATTTAGGCATAACACTTGTCATTACCATCCTCGCCCCACATTTATATACAAATTAATTTAAACCATTTATTGAACTAGGCTTATACTAGTGCTCCCAAATGAATTAACTATCTCATAATGAGCTCCCCATGACAAATTTAGGTAGACAAAGATTTGATTCAACCTGTTTGCCTGAATTTACCAAGGGTTGCTATTTTATTTTGAATCAGCCAAAATGATACTAGGCGTCATTTGGCTGATTTAAAATATTTAATAATTATTCTTCTAGTTGAGTTATGATATGTTAACTTTTACCCTTCAGAATACATACATTTATACATACTAAAAATAAATAATAAACAACAAAAATTATGATGATTAACCTAATTATATATCAAAATTCTATATATATATATATATA
>AYEL01083194.1:0-21131 GCA_000484575.1 Olivierus martensii | reverse complement strand
AATATCGAAATTTGATGTATTTTTAAATATTTTGATAAGTTTTCAAAGGATTTATAAACTTCGTAATATTCTAATTGCATCCTATGTGCTATGTAATGAATTCTAATATAACTGTAAAAAATTAATTTATAAAGCCATAAATAAAATTCATTATCTATATTTTTGATGTTAATAATATACAAATTTTGATTTTTTATTAAATTTTCTTGAATGACATTACTAAAATGTAGAAATTCAAATTTCAAATTAAGTATGAGTTTTAAATATGAAAATATATGAACTCAAATTTATAATTTATATTTTGATTATATGAATTACTATAATTTTGACTTAGATGATTTTGTAATTAACAGTTTTATGATTTGTCTATAAATCTTACATGAAACAAATTTGTATTAGATTTCTGCCCTACGCCATTGACAATCTATTTGTTATAGTTAAAATTTCTAAATATTAACAAAATGAGAACGATACCATTCAGAAGTGTTTAATAAAAAGTTATTTTTGCAATTTACTAGTATAGTAGTAAAGTATTTTTTTTTTATAGTATCTCAGAAATTGCATAGATTTTATCATAATCAACATTGATTTGATTATGATAAAATCTAAAATGTTATCAATGAATACTGCACAGTAGTCAAGCTAAATTGTATAGCATTTTTTCTTTTATTAAGAAAAATTTCAAACTAAAAATTCTGCTGTATAGTTTTGTTACCTGCTTATTTGAAATTCAAAGTATTTTAATGAGATTCAAAATCTGGCATTTAATTTTTTTCTTTTGAAAAATATAATTAAATGTGAAATGGTTCTACACTCAATATTCTAATAATTTATTAGTAACTTAATGTCAATAATTAATGATTTGTACCGAATGTTCTATTCTGCTTGGCACTCAGATAAAGGCCATTTAAAAAAAAAAAGATGAATGCATCATAAGAGATTATTTATCAAGTTATGGGAGTCACGAATTAAAGAAGGTTGTGTCTTATAACAGTGGGTGCATAATGTAAAATAAAATAATTAACACAATTTATTAAAAATAGAGAATGTGTTGGGCAGTCATGTAAAATCACTTGTTTTATTGAAGATTCCTTTATACATAAGGGGTAGAATTTATTCACTGCACCATCCACGTCATGACTAAAGAATGGTATTTTTTTCCTATTAGTGAGCTGCCACATTTCTTCTCATTCTGGCAGGTTACTTTCTCTTTTTTCTCATTTATTTTATATTCTCATTTTGTCCTTCATTCTTCAGAGCAGTGCATCTATGAGTACACTATTTCTTTCAATAAATATAAATGCTTTATTATAAAATAGAAAAATAAAATCTATTAAAATTGATGTTATCTGTTGAAAAAAACTGCATAATTAAATCTGGAAAAAGGCATAGTGTGTTAATTAATGAAATTCAAAATGATATTTTAAATTATCAAAATCCAAGAATTAATATAGCACACTAAAACAGCTACTGCTTTAGTGTACTTTGTTTTATTCTTGATTTTGAAAATTGTTGCTGTTATTTGCTCTTGCATTTTATTTTGCATTAATTCAAAAATGTATAATTTAAGACTATATAAATAGTGATCATATATTATGTAGTATTTTAAAACAAAATTGGAAATATTAGATTTTAATATAGTATTAATATAATATATTTTTTTATTTTTTGAATTTATTTTAATAAATGTGCAAATATCTGTTGCAAAGCCAGAAAAAGCTTCTGATAAATAAATGTGATTAGAAAACATTCTCCTTTAATGTAACATGAATCAATCCATTCAATGTTTCTATGATTAAATTCTCTGCATCTTATATTTGGATCCAAGCATAATGAAATACTATTAGAGTTCAATATTGAAAAAATTCATTATGATGATGTATTTCATAATTTTAAAGTAAAATTTGATTATGATTTGTTAAATAGCACAATATTTTTCTGATTTAAAGTAAATATTCAGTCCCTACAGAAGATGATAAAATGATACCTAAAGCACATTATGAAACAACCAATATAAAATTTTGTATATATTTTTTCCAGCATGATTTCAGAAAACCTAGAACCTTCTGAATGATTATTGAATATAAAGGAATACAGTTCTAAAATTTTTTCTTTGTGAATAATCAGGAATAAATATTTTTCCATAAGGACAGTTTGAAATTGATTCATTTCAGATAGTCATTGACTTAGGACAGGTTTGGTGTTGAATCCCACCATCATAAGTTGTAAATATTCAAAATTTATGAATTTCTCACTACTAATGTTTACTACATTATACATTATCTTAAATATAAAGAAGACAAAACTATAAGAACCAAACAAAAAAAAGGATACTTTCTGTATATCAGGCAATTGGATCAGAGACTTGAATCCATGGAATTGCATTGATCATTCATAAAATTTATTAATTACTTCATTATAATAAATACAAGTGATTATAAGCTAACACAGTTGTAAGTCAAAGACTACTTATCTACAGTATTAGGCATAAACAGAAGACATTTGATTATTTTGTAATGAATTTCCATTACCATGCCAATTTTTCCCTTAAGTATAATATTTCTTAACGCACACTATCCAAATCGGTGGATTGGCAGAATGGGACCAATTGCATGGCCTGCACGTTCCCCAGATTTAAATCCGTTGGATTTTTTCCTGTGGGGATATCTGAAGATGCAAGTGTATGCTACTCCAGTTTCCAATATTCAAGTTCTACGAGACCGCATTTTGGAAGGATGTGAACAAATCCGAAATATCCCCGGCATTTTCGAAAATGTCCGACAATCAATGAGAAGACGTTGCATGGCCTGTATTGCAGCTCAAGGGGGTCATTTCGAGCACTTACTCTAGTTAAGTCATGTTAAAGTTGTATTACTTTAAATTATTAAATTTAATTTGCAGTATTTAATTATCAATTTGTTTTCTTTTCTTTGTCTTAATCGTCAAACCATTTCCTTTTTCTTTGCATTTTAAAATAATCTACAGTATTAAATTTTAACTACTTGAAAACTATTTTTACAAAACATTTTACAGTTAACATCAAGAAAAGATTGTTTATAACATTTTTAATCAATATTCAAAATGAAATGCATTCGATTTCGAACACACATTTGTGAATGCTTCGTTCGTAGTTTCGCGCCTCAGGCGTCCAACCGGAAGTGACGTCACGAAGCTTTAAAGAGCTATAACTTTTTAACGGAGCTCCAGATCAAAAAATGCGCCTAAACTTTTTCACTCAGAATTTCATCCTCTACCTACCTGTAAATTTTGGCACCACCTTTCTGAATCACCCTGTATAAAATAATTATTTGCAAATTTATTATTATTAAATCAAAAAATGAAGTAAAATGCTCAACTTGTAGTTGCTGTTTAATAATAATAAGTATTGTATATTATATAATTTATTTTAACTTAAAAATAATATTCTTTATCTTAAAATCTTAATTTTTACAAGTCTAGCATCGAATCTGTATTTTTCTCTATTTTTGAATATTTTCTGCATCCAAAATTGATGTTTTTTTCTGTGTTTTAATTTTGCTACAATTAATGAAAACATTGCTATTGATAAAAAAGAATACAAACTAACCATCACGTTGTCTCTTTTTAGATACAAATTGATTTTGTGAATAATAATTGATGATATAAAAGACAGTTTTTTCTGAAATTGAGCACAGATAGGACTGAAATCAGACAAGAATTGAATTCATAAATTTTTTTATTGTTTCTGTTTCTACTTTCAATTTTTCAGTGATGTAGATTCCAAGCCTTATTCAAAATAATTAACACTTTTTACCTTTATCATAAATGAACAAGCTCAGTTTTTTAGATAGAACTATTTATTTATTTATTAGAGAAACTGGAGTGCTTTTGGCTTGATTAAGCCTTCTTTGGCAGTTTTTAGTTTACACATGTAAAATAGAATAAATTTGAGTTCTAATAGGTTGAATTCGAAATTAATTAAATACAATATGATTGCTATGATGATATAATTTTACATTACCATTATATCACCATAGCAACCATACTGTTTTTAATTAATTTCTAATTCAAACTATTAAAACTCAAATTTATTCTGTTTTACATACATATGTAAACTAAAAATTCCTGAAGAGGGCTTAATCAAGCCAAAAATCTCCCAGTTTTTCTAAAAAAAAAAGTAAATAAATAGTTCTACCTAAAAAACTAAGCTTGTATTTATTGTCCAAGCCTTATTGTTCATAAAAGATGAAATAGTATGAAAATGAGTATATAGATAGTCCTTGACTTATGACAACTTTCAGTTCAAAACCCACTTTTATAAATTGAAGTAGTCGTAAGTCGGAAACATGCAAAAGATATTAGTTGCTTACTACCTATATTCATTATTACACTTCATTTTATTGTAATAAATTTAACAAACACAAAAAGCAAGAATTAGATATAAAACGAAGGCTTTTTATATACTGTATCAGATTGTTGGTCAGGTACTTGAATACTTTGTCATTTGTACTACCATTCACAGAATTTATCTATGATATCACCATTATAAGTACAAGTGATTGTAAGTCAAGGTTCTTATAAGTTGAGGACTATCTATAATTTAATTTTGAATTTGAAAAATTTTTATTCTTAATTATTAATTAAAAATTTTTAAATAATTTTTACTTGTTTTTAGAAGAGGGTGATCTTTTAGTGGTGATTATAGATTTGACACCTTCTATTGAATTGATGAAGAAAGAAGAGGTATGTAATGTAATTAATTTATTAATATAAGAAAATTCCTTTTATACTTTACAAAAAGTTATTGTTTAAATTTAAATTATGTTTTAAGTTTTAATAATTATTACAGGTAATCCTTGACTTATGAACATTTAATTTATGATAGCCCGATCTTATGATAGCCCTTGCAATATTTCAAACTTGGCTATTTTTTTAGCATATTGGCTAGAAATAGTTTTTTGTTTTATTAAAAAAAGGAGTTAAGTAATTGCTTACCATATTCAGGACCAGATTCAGTTCCTGATGATTTTACACTTTGGAACTTCGGTTAAGTTCTGGATTATTTAAATAACCTTGAATATCCAGGATCAAATCAGGACAATTATATCATCTTAAAGAATTTAGGCCTATTATTCCATTATCTATTATTACTACTAAAATTATTACCATTATAGATTATTTTCAATTTATGATATTTTTGACTTATAATTATCAGAATATAACTCTAATGTAAGTTGAGGACTACCTGTATTGTATTTATAGATTAAAAGAGGATTTTTTTATATCAGAAATCATAATCTTGAACTATATCTCATATTACCTATTTAATAAATTGAAATTTTTAATAGTTTCCATCAAAAAAAATTGATAGAAACTATTAAAAGATGGATAGTATTGTTATAAAGATGATAGTATTGATGGATATTATATATTCATCACATTATATTTGTAATGAATTTTGACAATATATAGTTACAAATTATATCAGCAGAATTTTCATTTAGTTCATCTTTGATCTATGACCTCCAAGTGAAAATTATCCCATCTATATGATTTGGATGACTCACAATTAACATATTTTAATTCAAATATAGAAAAAGTATTAATAAAAAATTAGTAAAAATAGCACAATGAATTTCATTTTACTATTTTTTGGAATATTTTGTTTATTAAAAATTTTACATTTTCTACATTGTATTTGAGATCTCTAATTAGTGCTACTGATTATAACCTTGGCTGTGCCTACATCTGATTTAATGAATTTACAACAATTTTCTAATGTTGACTTCTACTAGTCTTCATCTATTAATTGAATTTGTTTATAGGAAATTTACTCTATTTTTTTGCTAGCATTTAAATGCAAGGAAGTTATTAAAAACTGTATCAAGATGTTTGAAGATTATTATATAAAATTTGAATAAATGTATATTATTAATAATTATGCATAAACATTATGTATTTATAAGTTGTAAGTGTATGCACATTTAATAAATATATTCATTCATTCTTTACTACCTGATATAAAATTTATATTGATATATAAAAAATAAACAGCACTGATCAGGAGAAAAATTTTACTACAGAAATATTTTGATCTACTTGTGAAGTCTTCCTCAGCTGTACTACTATAGTGTAACTGAAAATTTCATGAATAGGTTGAAAATGTTTCTTTAATAATAAGTTTTTTGTTATCATTGCTGTTTATTTTTTTATGCAAAATATATTAATAATGTAATTAAAAATTGAATTCATAAATTATCATCATCTTAATAATAATCTGTAGTAATCACTTGCAATGATTCATTGAAAACATCCAAGACCAAGTTTTGATCCTATATAAAAAAAAGATTTCTGACTGCTTGTATACCTATTTCAGTTCTCTTACTAATTCAGAGTTTGATCTAATATGATTATTCATTGCTCCAAATACTGAAGTTTTGTTTATGAAATAATAAATATATACATTTTAAATATATAAATATATACTACAAATCAAATAATCTAAAGCAATTAAATTTACTCCTAGTCTATTTGATCAAAAATTAAAGTTCAATTATTAAATAATAGATTGTACCACCTTATCCTAAATTTAAATAATTAATTATTAATCCAACAGAAGGTAGCACAATAGCATAAATTAAAAATAATTATTCAAAATACAGTTTAATTCTAAAATAATACATTAGGAATAAATTTGACTGCTTTAGATTATTTGATTAGTATCCATACATAGTTGATTTATGTTCCCTCCTACCGGGCGCGTCCCTCAGGTGGCAGATGAGGGAACCCCTAACGGACTGCTCTGAATAAAGAATAAGGAGCCATTGACCAAAGGCAGAGGAGTGGCAAGCCAGCTGTACTATTTGCCATCAACTTCCATGAGCAACATAATTCAGGATAAAGCATATGCTAACGCATATGGGGGAGTCACGCGCCAGCCCGACATCCACATAGGACTGGTGAGAAATCTGCTATGTGGTCATCGAAGCATATAAATCATCTGGCAACAATTAATATTAAATCACTCTATGAACCAGGAAAACTTCGTTTTCTACAGGAAAGTTTAAACAAATCCAATGGGATATTGTGGGCATCTCTGAAACTCACTGGACAGGTGCAGGGGAATTGGATTGGCATGAGGGCAAGCTTTATTTCTCTGGTAGAGAGGACAACATTCATAGAGAGGGAGTTGCTTTCCTGATCAGCAAGAAGATTCTACATTCTGTTATTGAAATTAGACCAATCTCTGCTAGAATAATTTTGCTGAGATTTAGATGTAAGGAGAAGGGAGTCCACTACAAAATTATCCAGGTCTATGCACTAGATAAAGGCCACACTGATGAAGTAGATTTCTTTATTGTATTAAAACAAGAAATTGACCGTAGCAACAAAAAAGACATTTTAATGCTAAAGTAGGGAGCTATTCTGATGACATGAAAGACGTCATGGCAAATTTGGAGTTGACAACCAGAATGTAAGAGGTGAAACTATTCTACATTTTTGTAAGGATAATGATCTGATTATAACTAACGTGTGTGCATACGTGTGTGTGTACACATGGATTCTCATAAATACATATATACATTTAATCTCTTGTTGAATTTATTTAAAAAATAATAATTTCCTTTTTTATTTTAACAGAATTTAATAATACAATGTATTGATGGACTAATGGTTTTCTGCAACTCTCATTTAATGCTGAATTCAAGGAATAAATTAGCTGTAATTGGTTGTTATACACATAAAAGGTAATTTTTTTTAATGTAATTTTAATTTCAAAGTAATTAGTCATACAATTTAAAATAGTCAATTTAACTGTTTAGTGAAAATTTTTTGTAAATTGATGAAAAGATTGATTAATTTTCACAATTTAGTAAAAAAAAAAAATTCAAAAAGAGTGAAATAAATTCATTAAATCGCAAAATCTTTTCAAAATTTTAGTGAATATATTTCAACATTAAACAAAAACATTTAACTCAAAAAAATGTACAAAAGTGTTAAAATTTAATGAAAAGATTTCAAAAATAAGGAAAAATTTTCATAATTTATGAAAAACATAATAACATAAGTAATACAAAAATACAAAAATGGAAAAAATTACTGAAGCAATGAACTACTGTGATTACACCTATATCATATTATGGCACCAAATTTTTCTCTGATTACATTGGAGCAAATTTCTCTTGGTACAGTATTGTACCAATAATATGATACTCAAGATTAACAAACAATATACAAAAAATTAAACAGCATAAATATTTAATTGGTGTAAACCAAAATGTTCATAATTACAGCTTACAAATATCTCGTAAATATTATTTGATCTGAATGAAATTTATATACACTCATCCCTCGATTTACACAGTAGATATGTTCCTGGAAAAATCGTGCAAACCGAAACCATGTAAAATGAGATGTAGAATTTATACAAAATAGAAGGATATGTTCAAACTGTAAACCATGTAAATTGATCTAAAGAAGATAAAGAAAAGTTGAGGATAGTTCTTTATAACAGTGTAAAATGAGATAAGGATTAAAAAAGGGAAAAAGGGGATTGGTTCATTAATTTTTAGAGACAATTTAATGCTTATACTCTGCAGAAAGGAATATTTGTTACAGAATTTCTATAAACAAGATGATTCTTAACTCAACAGTTATTGTAATATCTAGAATGTAGGAAAATTGTATAAATAGCAAGTCGCAAGTACAAATAAAAACAATAAAAGCATTCAAACATAAATAGGAAAGCTGCAAACCTGAGTTGAGTTTAGTTGAACTGCGAGACTTGGACAGTAAAAGTTAATAGTGAGCGATAAATTGCACTGCGAGACTTGGACAGTAAAAGTTAATAGTGAGCGATAAATTGTGAGGCGAGACTTGAACAGTAAAAGTTAATAGTGAGCGATAAATTGTGAAAGTAGACTTGGACAGTAAAAGTTAATAGTGAGCGATAAATTGTGAAAGCGACTGGACAGTAAAAGTTAATAGTGAGCGATAAATTGTGAAAGCGAAAGTGTCTTTAATTCAGAATAACTCACGTAAAAGTTAATAGTGAGCGATAAATTGTGAAAGTGAAAGTGAACTAAGAAGAACTGTCTTTGAACTGCGAGACTTGGACAGTAAAAGTTAATAGTGAGTGATAAAGCGAAAGTTCAGCGATAAACTGAAAGCCGAAAGTGGACTAAGAAGAACTGTGAGTTACATTAAAGACATAGATTAGTGTTGTATGAGATAATTATCGGATTTTGTAGTGAATTTAGTAAAGACATAGATTAGTGTTGTATGAGATAATTATCGGATTTTGTTTTCGATTTAGTTATAGTGAAGATAGAGTATTGTATAAGATATTATCGGATTTTGTATTGAATTTAGTTACAGTGAAACAAAATTATTTTATTTTGTGTGTAATTATTTTGTATTGAATTTAGTTATAGGGAAACAAGATTATTTTGTTTTGTGTTTTGTATTGAATTTAGTTATAGTGAAACAAGATTATTTTGTTTTGTGAAAAATGGATTATACGAAATACTGTATAGCTGTATTCACTCTTTATTAATCTCTATGAACTCGTAAACCCACAATACATGACAATATGATACTCTTTTAATTTATAAATGGCATAATCCAAAACAATCAAAATAAAACCCAAAAAAATTTCTTCTGTTTTCATTTAAAAACTGTGTAAAAGTGAAACCGTATAAATTGAGTACTGTGCAAATCAAGGGATAGGTGTACATTATTGGAACATTCTAGGGAACTAAACCTAACTAATATTCATATTTACAGCTTACAAATATCTCATAAATATTATTTGATCTGAATGAAATTTATATATATTATTAAGACATTCTAGGGAACTAAACTATTGAAAATGATCAATATTGGATTATATGTGACTGGACATTTGCTGTCAAAACATCATATCATGTAAATATTATCAGATTTAAATGAAATTCATGTATATTAGTGGGATCTGCTAGAGGATTGTGTATGATAAAAATTATAAAAATTGATTTTTGTTATGCATACTAATGAATTAATTTTGATCAATTTTATCATAGAAAATCCTCTAATCAAATTCTAATGATATGCATTAATTTCATTCAAATATGATAATATCTACATGAGATCTTGTTTTGACAGCAGATGTCTAGTAACATATGTTTCCAATATTGATTATTTTTAATAGACTTAGTTTCTCACAAAGTCCCAATTATGTATATAAATATCTGATCAGATAATATTTATGCAAGATATTGCCTCAAAATATGTGAATAGATCAATAAGACTGAACTGATATTGATCATTTTCAATAAATATTTTTGTAAATTTTGATTTAAATATAAAAATGCAAAATCAAATAATGGAAAGTCATAAGAGTGATTCATCAATATTGATTAACTTATATATATTTGAATCAAATGGACTCATTTACATGGAGACTAAGATTATCATTTTAATAATGATTTTAAAAATAAGTTTTATTTGATGATCTTATAAGTTCAATAAACTTCAATCTCAGATTAAATATCATTTTATTATCAAATTATTATTTATTAATAATATTATCAATAGATAAATGATAACTGAATTTTTTCTAGTTGTTTTCTTTATCCCCACCAAAATAAGAAAAATGTTCCTCGATCTAGAGATGGACAATATGAATTATTTTCTGATGTTGATAATTCAGTTAAGGAAAATATAAAGACACTTGTTTTAGAAAGTAAGAATTTATTTTTTAATTATGTACTGAAAGTTTTATGTTTATTACAAAAAATATTTATTTATTTTTCCTCTTCTTTTTTATTTTTACATTAATAACCCGAAAAAAGTTTTATTTTTATTTTTTTTAAATATAGTAATTTTAAACATTTTTCTAAATCAGAGTAATCCATTTTGGTTTCCTGTAAGATCAAGTAAGGTTCCAGATTATTATAATATTATTTCTTCTCCAATGGATCTTTCAAGGATTAGACAAAAAATACAGGAATTTGATTATAAAAATAGAGAAGAATTTTTGAATGATGTTTGTCAAATTGTCAAAAATAGTATTGCATATAATGGTAAAAATTTAAATAAAATATAAATTTTATTTTCATATTAGTCTGAATTAAAATTAAACTAAGAAGTATATGCAACTATTAATATTACCAAATAATTTATAGGTGAAAGTGATATATTGACTATAACTGCAAAAGAAATGTTTAAAATCTGTATAAATGGATTTCAAAAAAATGAAAATTATTTAATGCAGCTTGAAGAAGCAATAAATCATGATTTATTTAATAATAACCTTGTTGCATTTTCATATATTTTAACAACAATTGTTAACAAACATTTGAAGACTATACCTGAATGTTGGCCATTTATTCAACCATGTAATAAAAAGTTTATGAAAGATTTTACTAATGGAGAAACTCCAATGTGTTTGCAATTGATAAGTGATGTAAGTATATTCAGATTATATACAATAATAAAAGAATATTTTTATTCTTTTAATTGTAAATATTTCATCAAAATATAAAGTATTTAAATGTTAGAGAAATGTGTAATTTTTAATATAAGTTCAATGAGACTGCACTAAACACAAACTAAAAATATAATACTCAAAAGCCCTTTAGCAGTCAAAAAATTTTATTTGGGAACATTTTCAACACATTTGGCATCATCTTCAGCTGCTACAACACGACTAACCCTGCTACACTGGAACAGGAGACCTAACTACATAAAATAAACAAACACGACAAAGATTTAAAAGGCAGGTCTACATCTGGAAGTTTTGAGTATTATTATTTTTAGTTTGTGTAACTGTTATTTAATCATGATTAATACCAGTGTGAAGTTGTGTCTCAACTTTTTGATTTTTAAACTTTTGCACTTTTAATATTGCACTTCACCATTTAGATCTAGAACCAAAACAAAATTTCATTTTAACTTTACACTAGCATCCACTTTTGAATTTTGAAATTTTTTGTTTTGCAATCAATGTACCTCCTTTAGCACCTTTTTTACATTTTTATAATTTTTATTTTCAGTTCTACCATTTGACCCTCAGAGCCAAAACAAATTTGGGGGTCAACTTGCAAAGTCGCAATTTCTAACAATATTATTGATATTAATATTATTGATATTCCATATTTCCACTTTTATATTTTTTTTTTGTAATCATTTGCATTTTGTTAGTACCTTTTGCACTTTTAATATTTACCTTTACATCCTCACTTTGGTCAAAATCTCAGGTAGAATCAGTTTGTAGTATCAGACTTTACTGATATACTGATGATACTATACCATATTTACTACTACCATATCATATTTTTATACTGCTATATCCTACTACTAATATGATAGCAAAAATATGATATAATATATACTACTATATCATATTTTTTTTTTTATCAAAAATTAACATTAACTTTTATCAAATTTTTATATTCTTGTATTGCTTTATTTTGTGTGTGTTTGTGTTTGTTGGTTTAGTACACAGGCTAGCCAAACTCTTGGTGGGCTCTGCCAAGATAGTGATTGATGTAGTTCAATATGCTAGCTTGAAACTTCTCTGAAAATAATTAGATTTGGGCTCCCAAATTGAATTCAAATCTTTTAGATAGTAAGAAAATATTTTAATGTGTGTTATTCAACCAATAATGAACTATTGTTTGTCTTGCATGTGTACTTGCAAAGTCGCATTTTAGAACGAAATTTTCATTTCTACCATTTGACCCTCAGAGCCAAAACAAATTTGGGGGTCAACTTGCAAAGTTGCAATTTCTAACAATATTATTGATATTCCATATTTCCACTTTTATATTTTTTTTTTGTAATCATTTGCATTTTGTTAGTACCTTTTGCACTTTTAATATTTACCTTTACATCCTCACTTTGGTCAAAATCTCAGGTAGAATCAGTTTGTAGTATCAGACTTTACTGATATACTGATGATACTATACCATATTTACTACTACCATATCATATTTTTATACTGCTATATCCTACTACTAATATGATAGCAAAAATATGATATAATATATACTACTATATCATATATTTTTTATTTTTTATCAAATATATATATATATTAAATTTTCTATAAAAATAACTGTTATTTCCTTGATATATATTAATAATTAAATATCTCAAATATAATTGATATAACTTGTTTAGTGTGTTGATGAATAATGAAAAAACAATAATCATTATATTATTTTATCATTTTGTAGCATTGAGATAACAGTTATTGATATTATATAAAACTATAATAATGCATCTTCATTTTGATCTTTTATGTCCGAGAATTATTTTTTCAAGTTTATTATATAGTGCATTCCAAATGTTCTGGAATAGTCAAATATCTTGAAAAATATGTATTCTATGAAAAATATTTCAGACAAAAGTTATTCGATATACAAGATGAAGATGAGACATAAGATACCATCAACAGTGGCATATGAAACAGATGGCAGTATCTGTTTCATATACCACTGTTGATGGTAATTCAAAAATTAAATTATTTTTTTTCAATGGAAATCCAATTTAGTGCCATGTTTATTCCTTAATTTTTTGTTTTTAATTATATAGTTTGATATTGCATTATCTAAATTCAAATAAGTCCTTTAATTAATAAATATTTTATTAAACTGTCATTCAAATAATATGTAGTTAAAGAAGATATGAACTGTTCAGATGTTTCATTAACAATTCTCCTACTTTCCCTAGTGGTTTATTTTTGAATCAACTGCCAAATTAATAATTAATTTTAATTTACGCTACGGTAGCACCATCTGTCGAATTAATAATTAATTATTCAATTTATAGGTTAAGATGGGCCATCTATTATTTAATAATTGAACTTTAATTTTTACTAATTTCCCGAAATTAGAAATTTGCCTTGGTCTGGAATCAAACCAGGGACTTCGGGTTACTGTCCTGATGTCTTACCAGCTAGACTACAAAGGCACCGGCAGATTTTCAATTTCAGGATGTATATAATTTTAGGACGTAATATTATCAGACTTACGCTGACACCAGCGCTCCCGGACGGGCTAAACCTAGCCACAGGCTCTCTATGGCAAATCCAGGCAGACAGACTTGGTTCAAGTCAGATAACTAATCATAATCCACATTTTCTTAAGGGATTTATGTGATCCAAATAGTTCTAATCCAGCCAAACTTCCCCTAGCGGTTTATTTTTGAATCAACTGCCAAATTAATAATTAATTTTAATTTATGCTACAGTGCCACCATCTGTCGGATTAATAATTATTAATTCAAATTTAGGCTAAGATAGCGCCATCTTGAATTAATAATTATTAATCCGACAGATTGTGGCACCATAGCATAAATTAAAATTAATTATTAATTTGGCAGTTGATTCAAAAATAAATCGCTAGGGGAAGTTTGGCTGGATTAGAACTATTTGGATTGCGTAAATCCCTTAATAAAATGTGGATTATGATTAATACTCCTACTGCAATAAAAATTGCAATATCATGTGAGAAAGAAAACAAGGCTAAGCACATCCCAATTCTGATGTCATTTGAAACATAAATAAAACTGATCATCTGCTAAATGCTTTGTTTAGAGAGCTATATCTAATAAATCATTAGTTCTAATGGGTCTTTTGTTGTTGTTATATATATCATTATGTTTTTGTGTAAAATATATAAAATTTTATATTAGGAATGGATACTTTGATTTATAACTTTTTAATGATATGTAAATTAAGCTTAATTATACATAAAATTAAAAAATTTTATATAAATTTCTGAATAAAAATAACCATCCACTTTTAAGGTGAAGAAAAAGATTAGATATGTCTAAATCATTTTGATTTTGTTCAATATCTTCCAAACTTTGATCCAAGCACTTAAGTCATTTTCAGTTGCAAAAATACTGTTTTAATAGCTTGTTTTTAAAAATAATCATCTTTAATTGCATAAACTTTTAATATTTTTACTCTGTTTGCCTGTTTATGATTAAAATGGGAAAAAAAAAAACATTTTTGATGGATTATTTCATAAGAATCTACATGCAAACAGACTAAAGTAGATGCAGCACTTCTCCTTGATTTGTGTTGTTATTATAAAATAATAATTATCTATATTTTTATTTCAAATTAGGGGCAGCTACTTATTATAGATGATGATGATAATAATAATAATAATAATAATAATAATAATAATAATAATAATACATTTACCAAATAGCAAAAGAAACAGAAGCTGAAACTCTCAGGTTTTGTTTTTGTTAAAATTTTCAGTTACAATAACAATGGAATGATACCTTAACCAAAAGATAAATAAATAACATTAGCTACTTCATTCTTTATACATATAAATATTGGTTTTTATATCATTATAACCTTTGTTAGTTAATTTTTATTTAAATATTTAATTAAATAAAAGTTTGACTAATATAAAATCCATACTCATAGATGATGTCAGGTGATAAGGAAGTAATCACTTGACATCATCTATGAGTATGTATGAACCGGTTGCCAGCATTTACTGCAGTTTGGCCCAGGCAATCTCTATATCACTAAACAAAAATAAATAACAAGCCTCTGATTACTGCCATATTTATGCTAAAAAGCAATTAATGGATTTTGAAGTGCTCTGAGTTAATAAATAATATATATTTAAAAACTTGGATAGCTTAAGCTTTCCTGAGTATCAGCAAGTGAGCTGGAATTCAACAATTCTATTATTAATATAAATTATTGATATATAGTTCATATACAAATTAATTAATGCATTGACATATTTTAAATTAATTTTAATTAATGTATTTTATTAGATTCATCTGAAATTGTTTCAACTGATTCACTTCTGGCTGGTGCTATCTGTATGGCTTTATGTTGTATCCTTTATTGTTTTGGCCTGTTTAAACTATCATAAAATCTGACATTGAATTGCTGTTTTTGAAACTTTGATATTAAGCTTAATAAAATTTAAAAAATTGTAACTTGATTTATTTTTATTAATCTTAATTTTATATTGTATCTATTAGTATTATATTTAAGAAAAAACAATTGCTAAATATTTTAAATTAAATATTTAACACAGTACCATAAAGCAATATATAAAAGTTTATTTTTTACAATAGAGAATGTTTCCAGCTACTATAAATGGCTATTATCAACCATTTGCCTTAAGAAATTAAAAAAAAAAAAAAAAAAAAAAAAAATAGATAGGAATCATTCAATGTAATCAAAAAAAAAAAAAAAAAAAAAAAAACAGTTCTTGTAGCCAATTATCAGCAATTCCACAAAGAAATTTTTTTTTTTAAATTAGTGAAATTACAAGAGGATGTTTCTTACTATAAGATTAAGATGAACTTTTATACTGCTATATATTGTCATATACACCTAGTTCTCATAGTTATACCATAGATGGTTTCTAGAAATGACTGCATAAATTGAAAATACTCAAAATGAAATCTTTTTAACAGGTACAGGTAACCCCTATTACATGGTTGTTAGGTTCCTAAAAAATGCCATGTTATATGAAACAAAGAACTAGTACAAAAAAGGGGGTTAGGTTCCAAAAATGAAAAAGTATACTGTTATATTTTTATAATTAAGAGAAATATCTTTATTAAAGCAATTTTCATCAAAAGTATTACATATTAATATGTATTAAATAATGTTTTCTTCTGTAAAATATTTCAAAATTTCATAAAATATCAATTTTAGTTCAAAAAATATAATTTTTTCTGCAAAATAGGAAATTTTTTCGCTCTTATTCCTAGAAATTTCAAATGAAATTTCTACAAATTTTAGAGACTTTTTTAAAAAAACTATTGATCCAGATTAGCATAGAAGGCACTAAGATTGATCATCGATGTGTTAATACCTGTGAACTTAAGTTGTTTTGAATAATTTGCATATCTATTAATGATACTAATGAATTTCAAAAAACATTGACTTTTATTGAAATGAATTTTAATGATTTTTTTATTTTTACAAAAAATGTAAATCATTTATGATATTTTTAATTTCATAACATCAGGCCTAAGTGGTTTAAATATGGATTATTAATATAATTCATATAGACTTAAATGTAGTCTTGTGCTACTTTGGTACTCATAAAATCATTTTTTCAATGGATTATATTTTCCTATACAATAGAAAGATATTAATCGTATCAGAAGAGAACAGCCATCTGATAAAAATATGCCATCAAGAATATTGGTATGCTTTTCAGAATAATTGTATTTTTTATTGAATTTTCAATAAAAATTTATTATTATTTTAAAATTTTATTGTAATTTTCAATAGTAATAAATTTTTATGATGAATTTGTGATTTTTATCTTATAATTATATAATTTTTTAAAATGGGATTGATTTTAAATTATTTTTTGCAATATTTATGTATTTTGTTCAGGTTTTCACATCATCTGGTGACAATGCTTCTCAGTACATGAATTTTATGAATGCTTTCTTCACAGCACAAAAAGAGGTAAAAAAAAATGTTTAAAAGTAGGTTCTGTAACCCTTTTGTTGCTATTAATCTGTTTATATGTGAAGGAAGTGGAATAAAATTTGATTTAAAAAAACGGTTAAAAAATTAAGTTTTGATTTTATTAATCCAGTTTTTAGAAATTGGTTTTGTGCTTATTATTGAAAATATGCACTTTTTACAGTGGTTCATAAATTTTTTTAATTGCTGAAATATTTTTTAAATTACATTTTTATAAACTTTTTTTTTTTGAACTACTTGATAGAATTTGAATATTTTGCATTCTATCAATTTTGTAGTCTAATATATCACAGTTATTTCAGTTTTAGGATAAAATGAATGAAATTTTTCATATGAGCTATAAAATGCTTAAAACTGAAGAATATTGTAAATTATAGGAAAATATTGATTTATTCTATTAAAATAAACAAAATTATATTTTAATCATTTTTTTTTTTTATTTAATTTTCATCAATATTTAGGAGAAAAATGTTTAAAACAGAATGGAAACAATCTATAATTATTTAAATGGGTGTTCATTTTTGTTTTACTGTAGCTACTATTTGCTGGGAAATTGCAGCCAAGCCTACATTAACCTACTGTTTGTCGTATTTGTTAGATTGCTACAATAAACCAATTATGATCCAATTAGAGTAACACAAAGAATATTATAACTGTTTATATATGAGATGAGACCATTTTCATATATTGTATGTTAGGATTTTCTGATATAAATTAGAAAATTTATATCAGAAATCACCAGCAACAAAAGAGTTAAATTCAAATTATTTACAAAACCATTTCATAGAATCAATCAAAAATGTAAAGTATTTAATTAACTTAAATGCTTTTATATTTAATTCATCCTCTAAAAACTATTTTGAGATTGTATATGAGGATAATGACTGTTGATAGCCTAAAACAAGAGTTAAATATTTTGTTTCACTTTTTCATCGATTTTATGAAATGGTTAGATAAACAAAAAAAATGCATTCTTTTACTCTACATATATATATTGACTGTATATGTTGCATTGATTATCTGAGAAGGAATCATAAATAACTCTTGGTATGATCACCATCATCTTTGATTTATCCTCACGTGTAATTAAATAATTGTTCTCTTTCATCCATAGTAAAGATTCTTTTATGAGGTTTCTTTGCATTTGAGCTTCACTAAAATTATGTGTGCGCTTTAGTCTGTCACTCTGGTTTATGAAAGACCATCTAAGCCTATCTTTCTGTTGTTGTTCTACATTCAACAAGAGTTTCTCAAAATGGGAAAATAGAAGCATATTAGAAGATATACCAGTTTTTGAGAACCTCTTGTTGAATGTAGAACAACAAGAGAAAGATAGGCTTAGATGGTCTTTCATAAACCAGAGTGACAGACTAAAGCGCACACATAATTTTAGTGAAGCTCAAATGCAAAGAAACCTCATAAAAGAATCTTTACTATGGATGAAAGAGAACAATTATTTAATTACACGTGAGGATAAATCGAAGAAGATGGTGATCATACCGAGAGATATTTATGATTCCTTTTTAACAGAATACATTAATGCCAACTAAGCCAGAGCCACTAGAATTTGACCCACTGATAAAATAGCAAGGAAAGTACAAAGAATTGTGAAAATGATAAGAGATTCCCGTAAAAGAAAATCTTTTTTTCTTTAAAAATAATTTTTTTATCTTAAGAAATTAATATATTATTTTATTAAATAAATTATTTAAGATGTGATATGGGTTATTCTGGAGATGCATGTCAAAATCCAGTTTTAGCTTCACCATCTTTCTTATCAGAAATGTTTCCATCATCAAATTTACAATCATCCAATATAAGAGAGGTCTGTATATAGAATTTTATTTTTATAATGTTACATTATATCAATGATATTATGTTTTATAGTATGCAGGATATTTCAAAAATACAGTATCAATATTTTTCAGTAATATTTCTTATAAAGTATAAAATTCAAATGTATTTTATTTCTGTATATAAAAATTACAGCTATCTGGTGCTGAAATAAGTTATCAATGTGGAATTTTAGGAAGTGGCAAGGCAGTGGTATTTAAAAAGACAGGACAACGAATATTGATGACCAGAGATGTTAACACTACCCAAAATAGGTATGTTTAATATTTATATATTGCAAATAAAATTTTTATATATTTTCATATATTGCAATGCAAAACATTATATTACATAAAAATTAATTGAAATACTCTGTAATATGTTAATAAATTAATGATTTATATCCTTTATTATGAAATACAGCAACTATTATTATATTATTTTTGTTATTTAAATCATCTTATCTTTTCAACTAAAAATTAGAAGAGAGAACTTTTTTGTTTCAATCAAAAAAAGATATACTTTTTCTGGTTGAAATAGCAAAAACTTTTTCTATACATAAAAGAACTTTTTAAATAGTTGATTTTTGTTTTATGGATTATTATTCAAGCATAAAAATGCAATTTTCAGTATGCGTTTTTGTGCAAACTGAATTTTCTGTTGGGTCATTTTCAATTTCATCTCACATTTTCTAAGTGATCAGAACTATCAGGAAATATACAAATTGTCATTCAGAAATATTGGGAATCATTACATTTCTATTTAATATTAACTAATAATATGTAATAGTAGTAGTCACCATGTTTGTTCATTAAAAAAAAGATCAGTCTATATATTTTCAATCTCATTAATGAAGTACCCAATAAATTAATATTTTTGAAGGTATTTATATATGAGTATTTACACATCTGTTTATTTTTAATAATAGAATTGAGAAATAATAGGTATATTTAGGAATAAATGACAGACTTGCTGCTGCTATTATAAGACATACTACTAGCATAAAGAAGATACAATGTGATTCATTTTATATATTTTCCATTGTATTTATGTGAGAACCAATATTTAAATAGCTACAAAAATAGTAATTGAATTAAATTTCCTACTTAATTGACTTGTGGTAAATACTTTTTAAATATTAATTTATATACAGTCACACATATTCATATATTATTAATAAAAAAATTGAAAGATCAGTAAGATAATGATCTTTGTTAGGAATAAATATGGTGCTGGTGCAAAGGTTCAACATGAACACAATCAAGCCATTGAATTTTATAATCATATGAAATATTTTCCAATGTTTGACTGCTCCATGTGTAAGCTTTCTCCCTTCTTCAAAATTTTTTATGGAAAATATTTTTTGATTTATATATGAGTGTACAAACAAAAATTAGTAAAGTTAGTACAAATGAAAAGTTTAAATATTTTCTGAAACATTATACATTTTAAAAACATTAGAACTGTGAGATCCTAGCAGGCAATATAATTATACCAGGCTGAAACCTTATGTGGATGAAATCTGGATTCTGACACCAATCAGTATTTGCATAGGACAATACTGACAAACAGTCATTTCCTTCTTATGAGTGCTAGTACTCAGTGGCGGATTATCCATTAAGGCAAAAAGGCACGTGCCTAGGGGCCCCGGGCTCTGAGGGGCCCCCAAGCTAAACCTTTTTCAAATAGTGGATTCATGTTTTCAGATAATGTAATACTGTTTTTATATTTTTCATTATAAAAGGCATTCGTATTAAAAATAAACTATAATTGTTTCATCATAGTAAGCACTCGGCATAATAATAACAAGATTGTTTATTCATATTCAAAATAATAG
>AYEL01083193.1:0-14927 GCA_000484575.1 Olivierus martensii | reverse complement strand
CTCATTTCTATTGAGCACGAGTTTGCCAAAAAAATAAATTTTGAAGAAATCATAAACAAATTTGCTAATTCTAAAACTCGTAAAGTTAATTTGTAAATAAAAATAAAAATTGTAAATAAAATAGTTATTAATCTGAATTCTAAATTCTTTAACGTGCTCTTTGGCTAGTGAAAATCTTACAAGTGTTTGGGAAAAAATCATCAAAGGCAATTAATTTTATCAGTATCAACAAAAATATTGAGGGGCCCCCAAATATAATTTGCCTAGGGGCCCCACTGTCCTTAATCTGGCAATGCTAGTACTTGAGCTTTAATGTGAGTAAGGATGGAGAAAGATTCAGGATCACATTGACAAACAACTCTTACAGTAAACATCTTGGATCTTTATTCGAGAGATTTCCATGAGATAAGTACAACTCATGATGGGAGAATAAATATCCTGGTTAGACAGGAAGAGACCCGTTAATTCTTGGCAGTTTGCAATTATTGATGCACAACACAATTTGTTCACAGTTCACTGTTCTCACAGTCAGGGCTGGATAAGAGCCAATTGGACCGATTGCACCCAATTGGTCTCTGTGCTTGAGGGGGACCTATGTTTGTTAAAATTTATGTAATTGAAAATTGTATTAAGAAAAAATATTTAAAAAATATATCTCATTTTTTCAATATTTGTGGAATGTATGAATAGTACAATATAATAAAGTTATAGAAGATTACAATAACCAGAAATATCTATATATTCAATTACTTTATCAATGCATATATGCGTCCATAAAGTAATTGAATATATAGACATTTCTGGTTAATAAATATAGACCATATTTAATATATTATATTTTTTGTCTTTTCTAGTTATTCCCAGTATGCATTTTTCCATATTCCTTTGTGTTGTTTGCAGCCTTTGAATAGCTCTTTTTGTTAGTGTCCAAGTTTCTGATCCATAAGTTAAAACTGGCAGAATACACTGATCAAATATTCTCCTCTCCCTTTTTCAGTTTCTTTGTTCAATAATTTAATTTTTTCATATACCAAGATTACAAATCATATTTGTCGCAGTTTCCACAGAATTCTTATAATATTTACATATATTTTATCCATAAAATCCTCAAATTGTAATAGTTGTTATAGTAATAAATAATAAATTTTTGCAATTCAGTCTTTTAATGATGACTTTCAGAAAAAAATAAATAAGTTTTTTCTTTTTTTTTCATGAAAGTCATCATTAAGAGTTCTGAGTTGCAAAAGTTTATTATTTATTACTATAATAATTATAATATACATAATAAGCTACTGAATAAATTGTAATCAACGATCGTAATACTATGCACATACACAGAGAATAAACAAAAGCCCGAACGTTGGGAAATGATACTATGCACATACATAGAGCGTAAAGCAAAAGCCTGAACGTTGGGGAGTGGAAGCTCGGGAAGAAATAAAGTTAAAATATTCGCTTTGAATTTAAGCTGCACCCAAATTTTACGTCTTAAAAATCTGAATAAAGATTTTAAAGCAAAAACCTGAATATTGGAGATCGGCAGAAATAAGATGTTAAAATATTCATTTAAGCCGCACCCAAATTTTATGTCTTAAAAATCCGAATAAAAAGTGCAGCTTAAATTCGAAGTAATACGGTAATATAGATATTTTTTCAAATTATTTTAACCTGAAGAGTCAGCATGAAAAAATTTATTAATATATAAACATTATAAATTATTATAAAGAATATACAGCAATTCATTTTAAATTATAATGGATAATTAATCAATGACGAAATTTTTCTTTTTGCAAAAATGAAAAATCATCATTGCAAATCAAAAGAATTGTTTATATATTTACAGCTCATTAAAGAAAATCATTAATAGAATGTTTAAAATCAAGGGATACCTGTATTATACTATCCAACTTGGAATCACTGCCAGCCTTCGATATTTCTAAATAGAATAATTGTTTGTTTGAAATTAATTCTTTACCGGAAAAACACATTTAGGCAGTGTTTATCTCATATTTAGATAAAATAATGACAGGTAAGCAAATGCTTTAAACATTTAATTAAACATTCATTAAAAAACTTAAATCATAATAGAATATTTTTTTTTTTACATTTTTACTACAATTTGTTTTCATTAGCACTTATAGCAAATATATTTGAATTACTTCAAAATATTGAAATATACTTGATATTAAGAAATTTTATTGGACAATTTATGTAACTGAAATATCTTCTCTATATTAAATAGATCTGTATGGATCATGCTGGACTGATATCTGAAACACTGTAGATATGTCCTCTACTAGCTATAGGCTAAGTTACATTTGAAAACAGAGGAAATAAATTTTATCCAGCATATTCAAATATATATATATCTTATATATAATATATAAAGTATCTCTTAAAAACTAAATAAATTTATGTTTTTTTGGTAAATGATGCAGTTTTTCTTAGAAGGTAATTGAGAAAAAATAATGGAACAGTTCCACAATTTCTCATCTGACTAGATATAAACAAAATTGATGATCTCGTTAACTTCTAGAAATATAATTCTCTCTATAAATTTTACATCATGAAAAGTTAAATGAGTGGCAGGATAATTAACTTGCACATATAACTAAAGCATATATTAATTCTACCTGTGGGAACTTCTCTTAATTTCCCTATGGGAAATTAGCATGGATTTAGATGAAATATGGTAATAGTATTCCTGAAAAAGAAGAGGCAGAAAACTGAGTTTAAAGCAAAATCAGCACATTTTCAGATTGAATTCATTTCATGTCAGATTACACATTCTTTAAGAATGAAAATATACGGTCAGCAGGCTTATATTATCAATGTAAATATGTTATGCCACGTGCAAATATGCATGATTTAGAGACTGATGAATTATATAAGTTAAAATGTGCAATTAAGTTTCTTTTAAGACTACAAATCACATTGTACAATGTTAACTAAGGTTGTTAATAAGAAAACCTGGGTGATACCCTGTTTCTGACATTTCTCTACATTCTCCCGAAATATACTGGTTTAACATTCGGAAGAAAGGTCACTTTACACATTCATGTCTTAAATCATATTAGACAATCACTAATAAACTATCATTTTACATGCTGTGCTTTTCTCTTCCTAGCTGCTAACATATCATAGAATGGATTGTGACTGATACTTTGCCTGTAAAAAAGAAAAATAAATTATTTTCGTCATAATATAATTATTATTATTATATTATATTAAATATTATTTCTTATCATAAATGACTAGTATAATGAAAAACTTTTATATTTCTATACCAAAATTTATAAAATTCTGCAATCTTTTTACATCAATACTATTAATGATATTACAAATTTCACTTAAATTGATTGAAAATCTTTTTCACAACTATATTCTACAGAATTGAAATATATTGATATGTAAAATATGAAATTATAATTTATTTATATGCTAATAAATCTGATATACAATAGATCCTTTAATATGTGTAATATGTGATTAGTTCAGCTGAAAAATTTCCACATAAATTGAAGATCACAATTCCAACAATGTTTAAATTTCATATACACAAATTAGCACATTAGCAAATGGAATGGTCAAATAAAATTTAAACCATAATATAATTATCTTAATTATTACTTTAACCATAGATGAGAAAATTTAATCACAATATTTATGAATTTTATATACAATATTTTTGCAAAAAAAATAATTGTTTAATGAATTTTTCATTTGCTTTTTATGGAAATTCAATAAAAATATATATTTTCAGAAATACATGGATGTATCTAAGTGTGGATCCTACTGTACTTTGTATTTAGTAGCAATTAAATTCACACTTCAAATTATAAAATATTAAAGATATTTAATTTCTTATATGCTAAATCAATTATTAAAATTCAGTCTAACATGAAAAAAAAAAAAAATTGAAATTATATTCATCTTGCTTAATTTTTGTCAAAATCTTTTGAAATTTTTACCATTTATTAGAAAGAGAATAAAAAATAATAATGTATTTTTTTAGAACTTTTTAAATATATGGAATTGCAAAAACATGATTTTTTAATAAGATTTAGTCATCCAACAAAATAACTGCTACTTTTGGATAGCAACTGGTCCTTTGAATAAAACAAATAATGAATGAAGAAACTTGGACTAATATTTCAAGAAAACCAAACAACATACAAATTTAATTAAGATATTTGTGTAATTGTTACAAAATTTACAACAATATATTGAAATATTGCCACTATTAATTAATTATTTATATTTATAGAAACGCTTTTCCTTAATTTCAATAATTTTTAATTTAATATTTTATTATAAATTTTTGAATATATATAAAAAAAACTTAATGCAAAAAATCAAAAACAAAAATAATACTCCTCTTATACATTAACAGCTGTAATATTCTTTATTTCGTTTTTATTGGACTTCCCAATGGCGGACTCTTATTCCACTCCTCATATCACACTTCCCAGAGTACAAGTAGGCTTGGCAGGAAAGGAGTGGTGACAATAAAAATGCTACATTCCTTTTAATGATGGATTTTTGTTATATTAATATTTTCTCATTTTACAACAAAAAATACAATAAAAATGAAGTAAACAGTCCAAGATTAAAAAAATAACCAATATTTTAATAGAATTAAGCAAAGTTTTGGTATTATCTATAACATTTTTAAATTTTACAGTTCATATTAAAAAAAAATAATTTTGCAAAAAATTTAAGTAATTAACTTTATTTTAATAGATAAATGGAACAATATAAGCACAATAACGTAGAATAGTGGTATCAAACTGGCAGCCCACAATGCAATTTTGTATGGTCCACAAAAATATTTGCACTATTTGTTTAAATACATGTTACAGTCAAAAAATTACAATTTAGCATTAATAAAACTGCTTTATAATTTCATAATTATATGATGTTATTTCGATATCTTTGTAAGAAAAAATAAAAATATTTACAATGGATGATTGATTAACGAACAATTTGGATTATGAACAAATCGGATAACAATCACCTCACACAACAAATTGTAGGAACCATGAACTGACGGAATGACAGATTGGCCAGATGGCCATATGGTAAAGTTGTGGCTTACCATCCTGGAGGATCTGGGTACCACACCTCCAATTTTTCAGGAGGGGTACGGGTCTGGCCCGTTGAGCCCCATCCTTCAACCATCTGGTTGACCCCATCAAGGGTGTTGGCCAGCTTGTGATAGTCTCTAAGTGGGCATGCCAAATAAAAATATGACAGCTTAAATAACCTAATAAAATGACAGGTTTAGGCCTTGTACGTTCATGGACTTATGGGTAAGGATGGGATAACAATAATTTTACTCAATTAAAATGAACTCGAAGATAACTTAAAACAAATTAAAGATTTATTAAAGATAGAGAGATTTTACAATTTTTTGGTCTTAGAATGGCACTCATACCAGGTTAATTTTACAATTTTTTGGTCTTAGAATGGCACCCATACCAGGTTGATTATTAAAACAAATCAAAGATTTATTAAAGAAGGTAAGAGAGAGATTTTAGACTTTTTGGTGTTAGAATGGCATCCATACCAGGTTGAGGTCAATAGGCTTGAGGATCTCTATAATGACAATGCTATTAATCACTTCTAAAAAATTCTGAAGAAAAGAGAAAAGCAATTGACATTGGACAGATTTTTTAATGACCCACAAACGGAAAATAAACATGATAAATGAAACTTTAAAAATGAATGTACATGGTAATCCAGAAAGTAAGTTCCGTTTAGAAAAAAAAAAGGAAACAATCATTTGGAACAAACATTTATTAAATAATGAACTACAATGGTCAGACTATTTTTCGACATAGGTACCAGCATTGTTTAGGCATTTATCGTAGCGGGGCATGAGTGTTTGGATGACCTCGTCAAAGAATGATGCCGCCTGCGATTGCAACCATTGGTAACAATGGATCTGACCTCGTCGTCGTCCCGGAACTGCTTGCCAGCAAGAAAGGACTTCAGGTGCTTGAAAAGATGAAAGTCACTTGGTGCGAGATCCGGGCTGTAGGGAGGGTGGTCAAACACTTCCCATCGCAACTCTATAAGGCATTGTTGCGTGTCATGCACAGTGTGTGTCGTGCATTGTCATGAATGAGCAAAATTCCGTCCCGAAGCAAGCCATGATGCTTGTTCTGTATTGTGCGACGCAGTTTTCTAAGCGTCTCGCAATAACGTGTCGCGTTGACTGTTTGTCCGCGTGCCATGAAATCCACCAGCAAAACGCTGTGTCGATCCCAAAACACTGTACACATCAATTTGCAACACGTGATTAGTGGCTTGGCTTTCATCTTTGTTGGCGATGACGTGTGCCTCCATTCCATCGATTGCGGTTTGGATTCCGGGATTACGTTACACACCCAGGTCTCATCACCAGTGACGATCCGGCTTAAGAAGGCATCACCCTCTTCGTTGTACCGTGTCAGGAAGTCTAGAGCACTGGCCTGACGTTTCAATCTCTGCTGGTCTGTTAGATTGTGAGGAACCCACCGAGCACACATTTTTCGGAATTTCAGTTTTTTGGACACAATCTTGTGCAGAAGTGACCTGGAAATCTGAGGAATTTGCAGGGAAAGTGTCGTTATGGGGAAACGTCTGTTCTCCATAATCTTTGCATCAAATCTGCATCAATCAGAGATGGCTGCCCATTTTGTTCGTTATCACGAACATTTTCACGTTCTTCATTGAAGTGCCGCACCCACCTTCTGACCATGGAATTGCTCATCACATTGGGTCCGTAAACTTCACAAATTTTTCTGTGAATTTCACAAGCTTTGGTGTTCCTCGCATTGAGAAATCGGATGACCGACCATATCTCGCATGCGGTGGGATGCTCGATTGTTTTAAACATTTTAAACTTTCACCAATCAGGTGCCGCATAAGTCAGAGATCAGAAAATGGCTTTCCTCGCTTGCCTATGACTCAGAAGACAGAACGGGCATGCTCGAACTAACGAACGCAGCTATTCCGCAGCGAAAATGGAAAACGGAACTTACTTTCTGGATTACCCTCGTATATATTATTTTTATTACATATAAATAAACGTAATAAGAAATTATATAATTTTTTATTTTTAGGTCTCCAGAATAAATTAATCAAATTCCTATAAAAACCTATGGTAGCAAACAATTCGAGTAGTGATCATCATCTTTGAACGGAGTATGTTCATTAACCAATCACCCACTGTATTTATAAATATTTTCCTTTTGTTGTAATTTTATTTAAAAATATTCAGCCCTTAAAGCAATTTGAATCTGAGACCACTGATCTAGAAAATAGAAGGGAAATAAAGGGAGAAAAAACAAACTTTCCAAAAAAAATACTCAAAATTTTTAAGCCATTTAAAATAAATTTTGACTGGCAAACATTTAGGAATCATCATTAAGAAAGTCTTTATGGTCCTTTTCTGAAAATCATAAACATAACTGCAATAAATCAATTAGGACCAGTGAAATTGCAATTGTAAAATTTATTTGTTCCTGCCACAGGAGGCAAATTTGAATGCCTGCATACTAAGATGTAATTATGAAAGTGATATAAAAGTTTAATTTCGCAATAAAAAAGAAAACTTTTAATGAAATTGAGAGTATCACAAAAATTATTAGAACAACAAAATCAACTAAAATCTGACAAAAGCAAATATGAATTACTTAAATCAGTTTCACTTTATAAAGTTTTTAACATTTTCATAATGTATAACTAAAAAAGTTTAGTTATATTTTTACCTTATGCATTTAATCCATTCTTCTTTTTCTTCAGGAGTTGCAGCAGACATACGATAAACCGTGTGCTTTCCTTCTACAACTTTTCCTTCTGAATCTGTTTTGCATGCTTTAATTACATCATTTCCTGTAGAATATAATTCAAAACAGTTTGGTTTATTGCGATCTTGTACTTCTCTTACTTGTACATTTTCAAGAGGAATAATACCACGAGGTTCTTTATCCTAATAAAAAATTTTTGATTATTAATAAAAAACTTGCATTAATAAATAACAAATATATATTAATTATAAAATATTTTTGGAATTAAAATAACTATAAAATTTAATTATACATTATTGCAAGTTAATATTACACTGTAGATACAATAGATTACAATTTCAATCATTTATGTATTTTCACATCAAATTTATTTTTCTGTGGATGAACTTGCAATTCAATATGGTCTAAAAAACAATAGTTAAAGTATTTATAGAATAAAAATGAATAATGCAATTTTAAGATCATATTTACATAAACTTTTAAGTCTAAACTCAAGGGATAATAACCAACTAGATCCTAATACTACCTAAAAATCTTTGATTATAATGGAATTTTAATAATTTCAAGTAATTTGGACTAATGTTAGCACAATCTATGAATTAATAATTAAAATTAATTGAAAATTATAATTCATCTGAAAACTTGCCTCAGCATGGAATCAAAATGGGAATCTTAGAATTATTGTCCCAACCTCATAATTGCTATAACCACTGAGCTATCTGGCAGATTGCTATTTCATACTTTATTGTTAATGTAGAATTTTCTCAATCATAAACATTAGAATTACTCCAACAGAAATCTTCCCGACTGCCAAAAATTCAACAACTTCTTGTCTGAATTTTTCCAGTTGTTGCATCATGTTCCACATCATCTTAGTTTATTGTTTATTTTTTGTTAAACTACCTTCATCTAATAAATTATAATTTAGGAAAGTTTGGCCCTTTGTAAACAATATGATTTTGATGTTTTTTCATATACAAAATTCAATAAATTAGTTTTATTTAAAAATTTATAATTTTAATTTATCAGAGAAACAAAGCAACCAATACCAAATTTGACGATCGATACAGAAGTCATCTTCCTAATTACAGTGGGAAATAGTGAGCCGATTATGATAGCAGCTGATCATTTGTTTACATAAGTTACATTTTAAACTAAATAAAAGAATGTAAATAATAAAGTAATTTTCATGGTATTTCCAATAGAAATAAGTAATTAGTAAACCACAGATATTTACTGACAAAAAATATCCATTCAAGTTCAATAACTTGACCTCAAGCTATTATTTGAAAATGCTAATATAACTTTAATTTTGCAAAAAATAATTGAAAATAATGATTTAGTACAACTAAATAAAGAAAAATACAGGAAAACCTGTGCTAGATGGCCAGCTTTGGATGGCTGAGATTGTGGCCACCAAGTATAGGTTGGACACTAGACACACGTTAGTTACAAATTTCCTTGTATTTTAAACTTTGATATTTAATAAAGTTTATACTGCAAATTTCGTTATTAAACATCAAAGTTTAAAATACAAAGTTTATGGACAGTTCACATTATTAATTAAATCTAAGGAAAGAAATCACTAATTAATGTCTGTTTTCTGGATTTTTTCACTTTAGAATGTTCAGCTGATAGAAAATCTAGCAAATTAGCAGAATACTCAATAAATTCAATAGATCAAGTTTTCAGTGTAACTTCTTATCTAGGCTTAAAGTCCGTTCGAACTCTTCAATGATCTGTAGTTTTCTCTCCAAGATATTCTGAATTTGGCCTTTTCCGCATCCAAATTCTTTCACTAATTCATGCGAACCAATATTAGGTTTTGATAACCCATACTTTGCCAAAATTGTCTATAGTGAAACATTTTTCATCTGAAAATACTGTTGACTGCCAATCCGAAATGTTTAAATTTTAATATTGGTAAGCAATACCCAAATGATCTATCATATTTTGCAATGAGAGAGATTGTTTCTGAGCTCTTCTTCTTCCTGGAAATCAAAATTCATGCAACCTAAAATTATAATTTAATCATTCTTCATTGTGCATATTCATATACACTATATGATCAAAAGTATTGGGACACCCTGCCTCATGGAAACAACTGTAGGCCACATGTAAATGAGTCCTACGGTATATAAAGAATTGAAAACTACATTGGAACCATTACATCTTCTGTTTGGGAGACAATGGGTCGGTCAGAAGAGTTCACAGACTTCCACCGTGGATAAATCATTGGGTGCCACTTAAGCAACAAGTCAGTTCGGGAGATTGTTGCTATTCTGCAGATACCCTGTTCCACGATACACAATGTCATCATAAGTGGAGGTCCCAGGGTGCAACAGGAGTTCAACCACGAAGTGGGAGATCCAAGAAATTGTCGGAGAGAGACTGTTGAATGCTTGGGCGTGTCACAAGGCGCCATCGGACATCCTCTGCCGAAACGATTGCCAAAGAGTTCCGTAGTGCCTCAGGAAGTGCTGCCAGTACAATAACCATTCACAGGGAACTGAAGTCCTTACGTTTCCATGGCCATTCTGCTGCCCACAAGCTGCACATCACCAGCATCAACGCGAAGCGAAGGGTAGAATGGTGTAAACGTCATCGCAACTGGACCCTGGAGCGGTGGAAACAGGTCCTATGGAGTGACGAATCCCGGTACGCACTGTGGCATTCAGATGGTCGAGTGTGGGTTTGGCGGATGCCTGGGGAATGCTTCCATCCTGCGTGTGTTGTGCCGACAGTGAAGTTTGGTGGTGGATTAATCACGGTGTGGGGATCGTTTTCATGGTTTGGACTGGGCCAGCTGGTTCTGGTCAACAAATCATGGACTCTGCATCATACATCGACATTTTAAGCAATTCCGCGTTGCCAACACTGTGGCAACTGTTCGGGCTGGGGCCAAGTCTGTTTCAGCATGATAATGCACCCTCCCACAAATCGAGGGCTGTGAAGGAGTGGTTTGAGGAGGCAGAGGTGGAAGAGATTGACTGGCCTGCCCAGAGCCCTGATCTCAATCCCATTGAACACTGCTGGGATGAATTGGAACTCCGACTTCGTGCCAGGCCACATCGCCCAACTTCAGCAAGAGAACTGTGCGCTGTTCTTTGAGAGGAGTGGAAGAATATTCCTGAACAAACCTACCAACAGTGAAGTCTTCCTCGAAGGGTCCAGGCTGTGATCGATGCTAAAAGAGGCCCAACACGCTATTAAGTTTTGTACAATAAAGACTCGTCCATGAGTAACAATGTCCCAATACTTTTGATCATATAGTGTATATATATATAATATTTTATGTACTCATTCCTGACTGACAGTTTGAACAGATACAGGTAGAGCTATTTCTCTTCTTGTAACTTTAGTTGATAAAAACGAATTTGTTTCACTCATGGAGCATAATTGTTGATCTTCATCGCTAGATGTGCTTCGTGGATGGCCCGAAGATTTTTTCGGAGAAAGAGGTTCCTCTCTTAATTTTATTTTTACAAATATTTATTACTGTTCGGTAGCTTACATAGAAAATATTTGCAATATCTTTTATTCTCATTCCATATCGTCTATGCAAAACAATTAATTTTCTGATTTCCTTATTTACTGGATTTGGTATTATTTTTTCAGAATATATTTGGAATGTTAAATAGAAGAAACACCTTTTCTAGCGAAATTTAAATTCTGTAAGAACTATAGCCTTATCAGGTATATTATTATTATTACAATATAAGATTTGTGAAAATTATTTAAAATATGCTATCTAATCAAATATGGCAATTAACTAACCCAAAACTGTGATTATATTTCTTTAGTTTTATTAATTTACACAGATGACTACACATTTTTACCAAATTTAAAAGCCTTTAGTTTTATTAGATAAAAAAAATGTAATCAAATTATTTATTAAATTTTAAATAATTAGTTGAAAAATAAATATTTATTACTTACCGATTCAAAAATCTCGAAATCGTCTGCTTCTAAATGCATGCGTAGAAATTGAAGGATCATTTGCTTCTGATTATCACTTAATAATTCAGTAAACTTTAAATTTTTATTGACTATATTTAAGAAAAAGTGAAGAGTATATGATAATAGCATAACTGTTTTAGATGCTAAAAAGTTGTCTCCTGATTTGAATACTGTTCTTATTCAATCGATAAAAATAATAAACTATATCAAAAGCAATGCACTGAAATGGGATCTGAACATGAACATTTATTAATTCACACTGAAGTAAGAGAATGTCAAGGGGAAGAATATTAACAAGACTTTACTAATTAAGAAAAGAAGTAGAAACATTTCTTGAAACAAAAAATTCAGAACTAAGAAATGTTTTCCTCTATCACAATTGAATTGCAAAACTGGCTTACTTATTGGATATCCTTTCATTAATAAACAACTTAAATTTAACGTTGCAAGGAAATAATGCTACCAGTTTTGACTTGTGGAATAAAATAGAGGCATTCAAAAAAAAGTTAGTTATGATGCAAACGTGTAAAAGAAAACAATTATGATATCTTTCATTCATTTTCAGAGTATATTAATGAAGCTGATATAAATATTAACAATTTAAAAACTATTGTTGTCGCACATGTAACAGCACTTAGTTCTCCATTTGATCAATATTATCCAAAAGAGGAAGATATATGGAGAGGAAATATGTGGATTTTAAATCCGTTTGTTGAATAAGAAAACAGTATTTTGGAACTGATTTGGAACAAGAAAAATTAATAGAATTAAGTTGCAATACTACATTATAGGTATCATTTAAGTCACTAAGTATAACTCAATTTTGGGTTAAAATTCATAGTGAACATCCAGTATTGCTGCCCTTTCCAACAACTTATTTATGTGAATTGACGTTTTCAGCAATGACTAGCATCAAAACAAAACTGAGAAATCGTATGAATATAAATTCAGCTTTGCATATGACAGTCACTAACATAGTTCCAAGAATTGACAAACTAATAAATGAAAAACATAAACAACAATCACATTAGGTTTGCAATGTAATTGGTTTAATATTCTTCCTTAAAAATAAAAGTATTTCAAAAGTTTTGATTTTTTTATATTTTTATTATGTGGTTTTATTCAAATTGTCTTCTGTTTATTTCCTTATTTATCGCTGTCAAATATGGCAACTAACTAACCAATTTTTCTAAAATTTTGCACAATGAACAGTCTTTGATGACAATGCATGAATCTAAAAGAAAATTAGACCTAGAGTTTCTCCAGAAACTATTGCTTGGGATAACTTGAAAAATTTTCTCTTCTCCCTCTACTGGAGCATCTTGTGCATGATCTTTACTGAAAAATATACCATCGTTTTATAGTAATGTCTGAACTTTTTAGGTAATTAGTCCGCAAATTACTAAAAAAAAAAATCAGCATTTTCTTCAATTTGGTATGCAACTTTTTGTGTGGTCTGCAATACAAGCTTAACCCTTTGCGCTCCTAAAAAATATTTTTTTTAGCGGTCTACCGTTCTAGCGTGTCCATTTAAAAAAAATTATGATTTTTTGTTTTTTTGCCATAATTTTTTTGCATTTTAATATTTTGACACAAAAAAATTGGATCTTATCGGCAATACACCATACTCTGATACACTTTTTTAGTTTTGGATGAAGAATCAAAAAAATAAGAGGGGGAAAAAAAAAAAAAGCAATTAGGCCTAATTTGCATAATATTTATCTTTTTTACTGCTCTAACAGGATGTATCTTTATATAAAAAGTTCCAGAAGTAACAGCACCTTTGAGCAGACCAAAATATATACTAAGTTTCTTTAAAACAAACTTTTATTGAGTAACGTTTTCGGTGTTTAGCTCACCATCGTCAGCTCTTACATTTACTAGCTTCTAACATACAGTTCGAATATCGAATTCTTTAACTTCGAATTCGAATATTCTGGTATTTAAAACAATATTTAGATTACAACGAACTCAAAGAAAACATCAAATCTATATATATGATTAATATACATAACTTCCCTACATGTTAATAATATGAAAATAACTAAATGAAATAATACAATTAGAATAAAATAAAATAAAATAATATTAAAGCAAATTTTTACAACGTGCGCTATGAAGTAATAAAGAGTCCACCAACTCTTGTTCAGATACTGTAATTACGTTACACCGCTTCTAAAATCAAGGTTTCTACCACTGCAATGCCTCAAGGCGTATTTCCATGGTGTTGGAAGGTCTACAGACTGTCTCTCATTAATCACTGCACCGTCCTTGGAACCTATTAATATGTTAATCTCCTCCGTCGTGTGTAACTCTTTGATATTGTTAACCCTTTGTATAACCTTTGCTTCATTCCATTTTACTTCTATATTCTGTTCATATGCCCTTCTCGCCAGTGCTGTATTAAGGTTCCCTTTCTTTATGTCAGATTTATGCTCTAGCAGCCTGTCTTTAAGGTTTCTTGATGTTGCTCCTATATATACCTCATCCCTTTTTTTGTCAATATTTCTTAGGGGTATTTGATAGATTCCCGATCTCTCTAAGTTATGGTATCTGTCTTTTACATTCTTTAACATGTTAGCCACAGTATTTGGTCTTCTGTAAACTGGTTTTTTACTGTTAAGCTTAAGTACTTCTTTCACAGTATTGTATCCTTTCATGTCATCCGTAATTACTTCCAATTCCTCTCTTTTCTTCGTGCCTTCATGTGTTCCTTTATTATCCTGCTCTTCTTGTTTTCGTTTACTATTATACTTTTTCTCTACTTCTTTTAACATTTTGTTTACTAGCCTATGCGAATACTAGCCTATGACACATTGTTCAGAGAAAGAATACTTAAATAACGAAATACTGAAAATTAAAGAAATAGCAGATAGGCATGGGTATTCGCATAGGCTAGTAAACAAAATGTTAAAAGAAGTAGAGAAAAAGTATAATAGTAAACAAAAACAAGAAGAGCAGGATAATAAAGGAACACATGAAGGCACGAAGAAAAGAGAGGAATTGGAAGTAATTACGGATGACATGAAAGGATACAATACTGTGAAAGAAGTACTTAAGCTTAACAGTAAAAAACCAGTTTACAGAAGACCAAATACTGTGGCTAACATGTTAAAGAATGTAAAAGACAGATACCATAACTTAGAGAGATCGGGAATCTATCAAATACCC
>AYEL01083191.1:0-62440 GCA_000484575.1 Olivierus martensii | reverse complement strand
CAAAAACTTTGATTACATTAAACTATAAGATAACCGATCTACAGTATCGTTGTATATTAATCTAGGGAAACTTACCATCAAGTTCAAATTTTGTGCCTATTGCAGCCTAATGACACATCTTTGTATTATATTCTTGTTTATTTTAAAGAAAGTTGTATTTTCAGAATTCTAAATAGTATTTCTAAGTTTCTCCTACGTTTATAACATGCTTCTACCGTTTTGTCGAAACTACAATGCAAAAAAAGAGTTAATTAAGAAAAAAAACATTAAAGTATAAAATCATTACTTTTCTTAAGATTCGTATAATCTATCTGACTTAAAACACTTCGTATAATCTATCTGACTTAAAACACGAAAGATTCATAAAAAGAGATCATAGCATTAAATGCGCAGAACCTAAAAGCAAAGAAATTGATAATAAGAGCTTTTTATTATTCATAGCATTAAATGCGCAGAACCTAAAAGTGTGAACCGAAAATTTTTCTTGGTCTGCGCACCCGCCATCTTACCTATTGACTCGCTAAAGTACTTTATGACTCTTAAAGTTCTTTAAGGACATCTGTTAACTTAAAGTACTTTAACTCTTAACGTATTTTAATATTTCATGTCTGGAAAGCATTATTATCCGTTAAATTCGACCTTAAAGTACTTTAAGCGGTCTAGTCTGTAACGGGTATGAGAGAGAGAAAAACTAAGGCATCCAACAATTTGAAGTAATGGGTCCCATCAAAGTAAACCAGTACAGGTAACCCTCATATAACACGGTTTTGCTCTAATATGGTTAAAAAATTGCAGAACCTCATATAACACGGTATTTCTACAATATGGTATGGTTTTTACTTAACACATTTAGAAAATTATATTTACTCTCCTACAACACAAAACATTTTCATTAATTTTTGTAAATCCATACCATGGACATACAGTACACACACAAAATGCAATTATTGGAAAATACTTTGTAAAATTAGTCATAAATGCAAATTCACTATTTTCAATTTAGATTTGAATTTGAGTTAATTGCTGACCATTAAGTATTTTGCATTCCAAATGTTCAGTTCTTGGATAAGAAGTAAGTTTTTATTCTTCAATAGAGGAATGTGAAATAGAAAACAAACTTATTCATAAATTTTTTTGGGTATATGCTAAGGAGCAATTATTTTGTAGTGAGTTAGATTACAATTTTGTAAAGAGAGCAGAAGATATACAAATTTTAAATGCAGAAAAAAGTTCAGAAAATGAAATTATTATTATTATTAAAAAAAAAAACATTCTTGTTTTAACTGAACAGTGGTAAGGAAGATATAATTATTAAATGAATGTTATATAGTAGCTGTATACCTTTTTTTCTTTTCTTTTGTTTGATGTATATTGTTTTTTTAGGGTCTCATATATTTTTTTTCCTTTCTTTATGTTTCGTATTATTAATATTCTTAATAAAAATTAAATATCTTATTTGGAATTAAAGAAAATTATTTTCTAATTGGTTCCAGAATGTAACTCCCCCTATTGTATTGACTCCAGGTCTCATAATATGGTTTCACACAATATAGTGTTTTTTAAGAATGTATCTACCATGTTATATGAAGGTTATCTGTTTAACTTTATGAGAGTTTTCTCTGTCAATTCTACACAAGAGATGATATCTACATTGACAAATGAAGAATTGAGTTTCAATTCAAATATTCTATTCATTTTCATATGATTGGAGAATTTAAAGAAAACAGGAGGAAAAAAAAAAGAATCTTTAATAGTTAATACAGAAAACAGCAAATTCTCTTTTAGCTCTCTCTTTCTCAGCTTTTTTTCTATTCTGCTTATGATCATGGTTGGATTAATGTCATCATCTTGTATTCATCAGTATTTTTGTCTTCAATTCAAAGAAATTAAAGAAATATTCTTCAACAAAGAAACTAAAGGAAAATATGAAGATGAAAAAAAGTAACTCTTATGAATATGTTTATGAGCCATGTTAAACTACCCTCTAGCTCCCAATAAGCCAGGATTAAATTTTTTATTTAGCTTTATTTATTAGTTTCGTTAGCTTTTATCTTCAATTTATTTTATATATAGGTAAATCAATACAGGGGTATTCAAAAAAATACACACACACTTTAAAATAATAGCTGCTATATTATTGTGAGTATTACAGCAATATAAAAGGAATAGTTACAGCACAGGCACAGTTTCTTTGTGTTATTTCAATAGGTGCTCAAACTGCAAACCACCGGCCTCCAAACACTTTTGAGCACAAAGGTCAGGGATGTTCAAAAAAAATGTATACACACATTGAAAGCATGTCATACATTCAATATGCTCGAATTCATGGCAGGTTCAACATGTAGCACTACCATATGTTTCAGCAACAGATGGCATTAGTGTTGAGTGATGTGATATGATGCAATCAATTGAGAAAGTGCAACGATGGCACAAACACAGCTGTCATTTGAGAAGAGAAAAAACATTCTGAAGTGGTATTGGAAGTTCAAGAATGTCTGTGAAGTGCAACGACAATAGATGCAGGAATATGGAACTGAACTGCCAACACGCCTAAGCATTGCTCACCTGCATAAGTTTGAATCAGAAGGAATAGTGATGGATAGGCATAAGGGAAGATCAGGGGGTCTATGCTGGTCTCAGTCTCTCCACAGAGATGAAAATCATCTCTGTGAAAAGACAATCTCTACAGAGAGAGCAGAGAGATTATTATGTTTTAAGCAATGCTCCAGTCGTTCTGTCTCAGGCAATGTCATCATTTTCCGTGATACTTAGAATACGCCTATACATAGCGTCAATCTCATTCTAACCAATGAAACTATTCGTTACATCACATTTCACCAGCACTGCGCAAACTATATTTGAAGAAAATGGCAGTAAACAGACGTGATTATTTATCTAATTACACCACGCAACAATATAAGCTTTGATAAGTGAATGGGAGAAATAAGCTATTCTATTTTGGATAATAGGATAGCGAATGTATTGGAGAGTCATTGAAGAGAAATGTGGAATGACTGATTGTTAGTAAATGCACAACAAAGGGTAAGATTTTACTTTGAAAGCTGTTAATTCACTCAGTTTAGATGGTGTGTGTTACTTTTTATATCTTTAATTGATTCTGTTAGCTGTTATTTATAATTATGAGTATTATAAAAAATATGAACATTTCAGCATATAAAAGTTTTTGTATTCATTGTGAACACAACATTAATTTGCATTGATAAATGGCAGCAGTCAAAGTAAAATTTTACTTAAATAAAATATTTTAAATCATCAATAACACAATTGTTAACAAATTTTAAATACTGATATTAAATTGGGAAAATATGATAAATAAATATTATATATTTAATGCATAGAATTCTGTTTGAATTTTCATTTATTGTTCAAAGATGTTTATAAAACGAAATATGCAGTAATGTTTAACAGATGAATAATTAGCTTAAACAAAAACATGTTAATATCCAATTGTCTATCGATCAAAATAATATCCTCAATAATTTGTTGAAATTCTCTACCTAAGAAAAACTACAACACCGATGTATTTTTAATTGAAAACAAGTGTCTTTTATCCAATATGTGTAAATTTGATGCTAATTCCTTACAATGCTACAATTTCATTTTTTTTAATTAATAATTAAAATTTTTTAAAAAATAAATCACCCAAAGCACTCCAAATATTATAGTGGTCTTTAAATAATCTATTCTGATTGAAATTAATTATTATTTCTTCTTTCAAAACATATAAATGTCGATTGTCTCTTCTGAGAGATAGGTAAGGCTATCACTCTACAGAGAGAGAATTTTTAAGAGACAAAACCTTGTCTCTGACTAAATAGTCTCTTTAAAAGTACTGCAACATCAACTTAGAACTAGGAAATTCACTAGAGAGACAATTTGTCTCTCACTATTCCATTAGAAATTCATTATTCCACTAGAGAGACAATTTGTCTCTCTAGTGGAACAACCAATCAGAAGCGATGTTTGCTCGCTGATGTCAAATAGTTTGTCTGGAGAGACGATTTTTATTAAGAGCAGCATAGACCCCCAGATCGGCCTCACACAGCCACAAGTGAAGCGTCGTCTGTTCAGGTGTTATATTCATTCACACTGTCAACACAACAATGTTCACGTGAAACAGGAGTGAGTAGAGCAAGCGTAAGTCATATTTTACATAGAAGAAAATGGAAAGTTTACATTCCACAGCTGTTACACGCATTGAATGAGAATGACCCAGACAGGAATTCGGTTTTGTGAATGGTACCTTGCACAGGTAGAAGAGGATGCTAATTTTGTTAGCCAAGTGGTGTGGTGTGATGAGGCATAGGTTAAATTAAATGGCAATGTTTATCAATATAACTGTGTGTACTGGACCCCCGAAAATCCACATGTTTATGTTGAGAAAGCAGTCAATTCTCCAGGGTTCAATGTCTGGTGTGGGTTATCATCAAGGGGAGTAATTGGATCATTCTTTTTCCAAGGTACGGTTACTGGCCAGACTTACTTGGAGATGCTGGAGACATTAATTCTACCATCCATTAGGGCTTTGCTTGGTGACAATCCATTTCTGATTCAACAAGATGACGCCCCACCGCACTTTCACTTAGATGTGCATGCCTACCTGGATAACACTTTACTGGGACTGGGGGATAGGATGAAGGGGTCCGATGGAGTTCCCTCCATGTTCACATGATTTAACCTCCTTAGATTTTTACTTGTGGGGGACCATCAAAGACATAATGTACAGTAAGGAGCCACAGTCACTTGTGGACCTACGCCATGAAATTGAAATGGCTTGTGAATCAATCCCTGTGGCTACTTTGGAAGATGTAACCAGGAATGCATAGCATTGTGCTCAAAAGTATTTGGAGACTGGTGGTTTGCAGTTTGAGCACTTACTGAAATAACACGAAGAAATAACACGCAGGCGAGCAATGCTTAAGCATGTGTCTCTGCTATAACAACTATTCCCTTTATATTGCTGTAATATTCACAATAATATAGCAGCTATTCTATTTTAAAGTGTGTATACATTTTTTTTGAACACCCCTGTATATGTCACAAATTCACACAGACTAAAAACAATTTAAAATTTAGCATGCATTTTGTGCCTTATATAGTAGCACAAGTGCACAAGAAATCAAAACTAATGCTATATTTCTGCATGCCATGAATAAACAAGTGTAGCCAGTTTAATATTGGAGACTATATTACATAAATATATATGAGAAGGACAGCACATAGTTGTACATTTTCTGTGGGCCAAATGACCCTATACACGTGCTGCGCCAGACAAAAGCGGAGTCGCCATACAACACAAGTCAGTCGGAACAAGAGAGTCGGACCAAAAAAAAAAAAAAAAAAAAAAAAATGCAATTGAAGCCGATTATTAGGGAGTCGGCTATAAGGAAAATTCGGATATAAGGGACAAATGTGTCCGGTCCCAATGAGAAACCCATATTTTGTGTGTACTTTTCATCGAATATAGTGGATTCGGAAATAATGGAAAATTTGGTTATAAGGGAGATAATTTTTTGTCATTACTAATAACTTAAAAATTAATGAATACAAATTAAATTAAAATTGTAGGTCCTCTAAAAAAACAAAATCCACAGGTGGCACTGTATCCTAAAAATAGCGCCACCTAATAATTTGTTATATAAGTTTGTAAAAGTTTTAGTTATACTCCAAGTTTATGAGATTAAATGACAAAATTTCCACTCATTTATATGAGCAGGTAAAATCTAGTATTAATTATTTCCCATTTTATGTATACCACAGATACAAGATCTATAACCGGTATTTGAATAATTACACAACTCAAATAACTGATATTTGGTTAAAACCGAAATAACAACCCTAGCTGAAAATTCTTCAATATTTACTTTGCCCATTCGATGATATGCTGATCTGTTGCGCATTCGGATATTAGGGACATCACTTATAAGGGACAAAAAAGTGTGGGTCCCATCAATTCCCTTATCCGAAAAAAACCGGCTTTGATTGTACTTTCAATTTATGGTGAAAAATATATGTCAAGAAAAGCTGTATATAACTGCATCCAGTAATTCAACAATGGATGAATGAGCATCACAGATGAGAAGCATCAAAGTCATCCTATGAAAATTGCAACTAAGGCTATAGTACAGCATATGAAAATTGCAACTAAGGCTATAGTACAGCATATGAAGATGACAATCTGTGTTGACAGATAGTATATTAAAGACAGCTCATTAGCAAGTATAGATTTTTATTTAGCATAACGTTTTCGGACTGTACTAGTCTCTCATCAGAGCTGCTAAACTTTACAAAAGAACATCAACTATATCAACTATATCCTAGATAGATAGAAAAGATGAAAACGTTATGCTAAATAAAAATCTATACTTGCTAATGAGCTGTCTTTAATACACTTTCGTACTAAGCAAGTAATCTCTAATATTTTTGAATGTTTGTGTTGACAGACATAAGTCAATAAACAACATAGCTGGCAATATGGGATGCACTCATGGAACTGCCTACATCATGATGCATGAATAACTAAAATTCCATAAAGTCTGTGCACAATGGGTCCCACACCAGTTGTCTGCTAAACACAAAATGAATAAAATGGGCTTATTCATGCAACACCTCATGCAATATTATGCAGAAGAGGAGAATTCATCACACAAATCATTATAGGGAGACAAATCATGGGTCCACTACTTTTTATGGGTCCACAACCAGGATTGAAGTGTGCTTCCATGAAATAGAAACATCCCTCCTCCTTACTCACCAAAAAGCTCAAGATCAGCACACAAGCTAATGATAACCATTTTTGGGGATTCATAGGGTGACATATTGAGAGGTAATATTCATAGGGTGTCATATTGGCATATTGTCATATTGGTGGTAACTATCATCATCATCTCATACTGTGCCACCTTGCAAAAACTGTGATAATCTAATTGCCAAAAATACTCTGGTTTCCTGAACACAAAATGTGATTATCCTGGATGACATTGCATGCCCTCAGATAGCCAGAACAACATAGTAATTGTTTAAAAATCTACAGATGAAAATGCTTGGAACATCCAACTTATTGTCTAACTTACTTAGCTCACAATATTTTCTATCTTTTTGAGCACCTGAAAAAGCATCTAGGTGATCACTGTTTTGATGATAATGAAGATGTTGCCAACAAGGTCACTCATTGGCTGTGGAAGCAGCCAGAAACACTCTTTGCTACCAGCTTTCAAGGACTCCTGAAACAATGATATAAGTGTCTGAATTTACAAGGGGATTATGTTGAAAAATAAAAGAAATTTTAGTCAAGTTCTCACATTCATTTTTTCTAGCCCATTTTGCAACTTATATATTGACTTACCTTCATATTTGTATCATAATGTATTTGTATCATAATGTATTTGTATCATAATGTATTTGTATTATTATATCCAATAAATATTATATTTTATGTTTTAAAAAATAGTTAAGATGTTAATTGTTTCTACACCTTGCATTTCATTTGCTGGATTCCTAATACATTGTTTATTCACATTACTTCTAGCCTTTTGGACAAAATCTTGATGAACACTCATTTAGATATCATTTTCTGTGCTAGAGCAATACAATCTAAACTATCCTGGTGTCAGGATGTGATATTCAAAATTTAGACAGGTGCACTTGCAGTTTTTCAACTACTGCAGATTCCATGCTAATTTGATTATAATTAACAAATATGACAAAACAGTTATGCTATTATTATATACTCTTCACTTTTTCTTAAATTAGTCAATAACAGTTCAAAAGCTCATTAAAGTGAAAAAGAATTTTTTTATTACCGTAGAACTTTCGGCTTTAGTAAGCCATCTTCAGCAGTTGATTTTAACAAAAAGAATAAATCATTAGAATACAATTTAAAATTTTAAATTTTAAATCATTAGAATACAATTTAATTGCGCTAATCGAGGCCTATCTGTACTTCTAGTTATTATTTTAATGTCTTACCAATACTTCCGAGAAATAATTACTGCCGTATTTTCACAAAACAATTAAATAATGTTTGTTAACAAAAATTTCGATTCCATCTTCTAAAGTTGATTTCCCCATTGTCAAGAAAACATTAAATAGTATCTTCTGTGTTTTTGATAGCATATGTCTTATTACTGTACTAACTAATGCATCAAGTTTTTATCGTAACAAAAAAAAACGGTAAGCAGTAATTTAGTGAAAACCGTTTTGGAATAGACTGTATCTCTAGCAGGAAAACAATGCATATGAAAGATTTTTATCACATAAAAAAATGTTCCTCTTTAATTTTACATTGTCTCTGAGCCATTGTAAATGAACTTTTTAATATTCTATAGTATTTACTAAACTTTCAACTTTTCTTTTTAAGACAAAAACAAATTACTTTGTTATCATTGATTGTAAAGGTAGAAAAAATTTTTAATTCTATTTATTATTATAACTTTCATATTATACAACTAATTAAAAAAATTTGTAAAAACAAAAATCTTCTTTTGGAAGGAAAGTGCTACAAGATAATATATCAGAGAATATAACAGAATTAGAATATGAAGAAAAACATCATATACAGTGATACCTCGGATCACGAACGTCTCGGTATTTTTTCTAGGACAAAAAACGTATTATTTGGATTTACATTAATTGCAATGGAAAAATTGATTCGGATTACGAACTTTTCGGATCACGAACAGGGTGGATTGTGTTCGTGAACCGAGGTATCACTGTAATTTAGTAGCTCTCAAATTGAAGAGGATTCTGTGTGACTGAAATATGATACTGTGTTTGTTTACATGATTTTGATGGGAATTAAATTACTTAAAAATTCCTTAAAGTCAAATAAAATATAATAAAAAAATGGTAGTTTTTGTATTAGAAAATAGACATTTTGCCAAAAAGTATTTCATATATTCAAAAAATTTATATTAAAAAATAATGAAAATTTTGCATAAATATGAAATAATATGCCATTAATTAATTTTCATTTCATCACTTGATTGACCAAACACTTTAACTTTTTGTGCTCTTCTAATTAATTTAATTAATTAGAAGAGCACAAAAAGTTCATAAATATAACAATCCATTGACTTTGTGTAAAAAATATATATCCAATTTTTCACTATATCTCTTTTTCTTTTTTATTGACAAGAAAAATTGAAAGTTTGAAAGTAATATAGTATATTTATTGTATAAGATAAAATAAGGATGTAATAAACAATAAAAATATTAAATATGATTCTCATAAACTACGGTCTACAAACTGCAAGTAGTTTGTCATCTCTTATAAATATATAGAACACAACTTGCTTTTCTTCAAACCTCAAAAATCTCAAAATCAGCTCTAGAAGCAAGTAATTCACACAGATTTATTTCTGCAAAACGTTTTCGGACTCTCCTTAGTCCCTCTTCAGTGCTACACTATCTGAGACGATAGCAGATAGTGTAGCACTGAAGAGGGACTAAGGAGAGTCTGAAAACGTTTTGCAGAAATAAATCTGTGTGAATTACTTGCTTCTAGAGCTGATTTTGAGATTTTTGAGGTTTGTCATCTCTTTTTAGATGAGGATATTATTTAATATTTTCATTGTTATCCTCAGTATTCATCAGTGATAAATACTAAATAATAATATATAATATCTCAAAGTTTCTGAATGTTAGAACTTTAGTTTTGATCAAAGATTCTAAAATTTTAAAAAGCATTACAATATTCTTCTGCTTCAGTCATCTTATTACACTGCTCTTATTCAATCAACTAAGGATTGAATAAGAGACGAAAATAAAGATTGAATAAGACTATCCTGCTTAAGGAGCTGAAACGTTATAGTCAATATTCTTCTGATTTCTGTTTGACTCTAAAATGCTATAGGATAATAATTTCTGTAAACAAAAACAAAAATAAGAATCATTGCTTACCAATGTGTTACCATCATGCATGTCACACAATATTGATATTATGCCTGTACACATTACTTTTTGTTTCACTGCAGTAGTTTAAGTTTTTATTGAACTATATCATTTTAAATGAATGAATGATTACTCTGATAGAAAAACAAATGATTATAATTAAAGACAAAAAACTGTATTTAGATTTCAGGGCTAATAGGAGATGAATTCTGAGTTTTTCAATATATGCTATAAATTAAGTGTTAAAACATTTAGTAACAAAACTCCTTCTCCCTATGTAAAGAAAGAATGCCTCAATTAAAAATCCATGATTGTTTTTTTAAACTGATGTAGTATTATCATGCCAAATCAGACTCTTTCTCCCTATGTAAAGAAAGAATGCCTCAATTAAAAATCCATGATTGTTTTTTTAAATTGATGTAGTATTATCATGCCAAATCAGATATTCCATGTTTAGATTTTAGAAAAACTTTGTCGAAAAATTTAAAGACATGGAACAGTTTATGGCTGAACAAGTGGTTTTTGCATCATAACAATATACTGTATCATTCCTCTGTCACATTGAGAGGAAAACAAAAAATCATAACAGTGAAGCACTTGACTTATTTGCCAGAATTGGTGATGGGCAACCTTTTTGGTTTCTGGAAATTAAAATCCATCTCGAAAAATACAATTTGAGGATTTAGAAGACATTAAAAAATACATAATGCAGAATTAAGGGCAATATCTTTTAAGAATGCTTGCTATTATTTGAGATCCTGGAAATTTCAAATGGAATGTTACATAGCATGGATGGAGAGTGCTTTGAAAGAATGAAATTGTATCTAAAATAATATGATTTAAAAAAATTATTTTCATACAAACAACAAGTACTATTAACAGTAAACAGTTTTTATTCTTGTAAAATGTATTTGGTCTATCTTATAAATCCTTATCAGTACAAGAATAATTAAATAGGTACTGTAGAATAATTAATTTGAAGTTACTTAAAATACAAAAAAATTAGTTAAGCATAAAAGAAATAAAAAGTTTTTTAAACAGAAATTTTAATAACAAAAACAAAATGGGGGAAATGTATTCATATTATTCATAAAAACAAAAAATGGAAATTAATGGTATATTAATAAAATTAGATGTAAGGTCCAGGTTATGTATATAGATAAAATAAAGATAAGACAATAAAAACTATAAGCACTAAAAGCAGTAAATAAAACAGTTTTATTCCATTAACAAAAACGTTTTTGATATAATCATAAATCTTCCTCAGTTGCACATAACAAATACAGAATCGAATAACATTTCTTTTTTTACTGCTTTTAGTGCTTATGGTTTTTTATTGCCTTATAAATGAGAAGATAAGCAGTTGTTTTAAGTTTTAAAAAATTAAAAAATTATAAAGATAAGAGTACTGTCCATCCAGCTTAGCCGCAACCATTGATGCAAGTACGCGTGCGCTATCTGAACGAATCCAGTGACAAAATAGGGATGACAACTTCACACATGGATGGTTTCAAACACAAGATAACTGAAGTTGAATGGGAGTTTATTGTAATGTTGAATGCTAACTGATTAGTTTCAATATCGAAATAGTTTTGAAATTGAAACCGAAACTAGTATATTTAACAGAACTTAATATAATATTAATTAATAAACCGAAACCTGGAAATAGTATATTTAACAGAACTTAATATAATATTAATTCAGTAATTCACCCGTCATTATACCAACTGCGACTCTCCCTTTCGCGTTTGGACTCATTCATCTTAGCTAGGTGCAGCTTTTGTGGACGGACAATAAAAGTATATTTAAAAGTTCATAAAACGTCCAAAGCTTTTATGTAAGGCAGCATAGAGTAAAAGTTTAAATATCATATCTAGCACACCATTGCCATGAAAGGGCAAGATCTTTTGGATAGTTGTTATTAATTAGGTCTATCTTTGTTCTATGCCTTTCCACCTCTATAGCCTCAGCCTGATGAAGGTCAATAAGAGACACCAGAAACATTTTACATGAATAAAAACTTTCTTGCTAATAGTGCTTGTGTTTTGTATGATTTTATTAAAAAGGGAGATAGATTTATGATTATTTCTTATTTTCTTTTAATTATACTTTTATTCTATTTTAGAATGTATTATTTATTCTTTTTTATTGTTTCAGAAGACTGAACAAACAAATCGGAAAAGAAAACTATCTGAACCAAAAGAAAGCAAGGTAAATTTAAATTATCAGTATTATTAACTTATTTTTAGCTATTGTTATGTGAATTATAAATTAAGAAATAATCTTATAGGCAAAGAAAATAAAATCAGATGATTCTATTCAGAAATCGCTTGATGAAAAAGAAGCAACAGAAAAAAAGGTATAGCAATATACACCATATTCCTTTGATTCTAAGATGCATTTTTTTTTCACTTTTAATATCAACATGTAAATTTCATTCAGTGACACCATAAAATTCCATAATTAGTATATAGAAGGAACAAATATACTGTGTGTTAAAGATAACTATCAGGTAAGGCTGGTTATAGTACTGAAAATACACAAATTTATGGGATCCAAAGGAAAAATGGGCACACATTGTGCAGATTTCTTTTAGTCCATAAAACTCAGAAGACTATCATTTAAAAGCAATATTACTTTTTAAAGAATTATTACTCCTTCCTGTTAAAAACTCCCTTCACATTTCAGGTAAAGAAGAATTTTTCATCTCTTGTGCCTTTTTTTAGTAATACAGTTGAGTCTCTGTAGTCCGGCCCTTTGCCAGTTCGATACTTCCAGTAGTCCAACACTCCGTGAACCGTCGTGCCGCCCACGTGAAATTTTCATGTCACAACTTGTCCACGTGTGAGAGAGAGAAAATGACGTAAAACAAATTGTCAGTCGCTATTCGTTTGTCACGCAGGCATTATAATTGGATTATTTTTTAAGTTCAATACACAAAATGACGTAAAACAAATTGTCAGTCGCTATTCGTTTGTCACGCAGGCATTATAATTGGACTATTTTTTAAGTTCACTACACTGTTTATTGTAAAATAATATAATCGGACTAATTTTTAAGTTCAGTACACTGTTTACTATAAAATAATGTTTACAGTATCAGTGTTTGTTATTTATCTTTACATAATGTCACAAATCAGAAAAAATAAAAACTAAAACATAAGACTTTGACTATGGTCAAAAAGGCAGAAATAATTAAGAAACTTGACTTGAGAGAAAAGTTTAGTGACTTCATTTCATTGTATTGGATGAGCCACCATTTATGATATTAAAAAAATCAAGATAAAATTAAGAGTTTTGTGAAATTTTGAACAACAAGAGCAGTGACAGGAAAGTCTTAATAAACTGAGCATATTCATTTGTGTAATTCCATTTTTTCATTGAACATCCAATAATCCGACAAGCCCAGAACCATGCGTGCCAGGTTGCGGAGACTCTACTGTATTTGTAGGATTAGCTGGCTAGTCTGAATATATTTAAAGTGGGTGTCCACTGTCCTGGTTTTACCGGACACCCGGCAGTTGCCATGGTAACCACGTGACTGGCTACCAGGTTTGCCGATTGCTGGGCCAGTCTGTCGAGTTTAAATTCTGCTGGCTGCTGGACTCGGCAAAATCGCTTTCAACCAATTGGGTGAAAATTTAACAATGACGTCATACTGTATTCGTTTTAATCTTTGACTAGTCACTAGTAATATGATCGCCACGCAAGTTTATTGTGATGTGTACCCAAATTTAATGATTTTATGTTAAAAGATAAATAAAATATTCAACAACAAGGTATATTTCATCATACAAAAGTGGATAAAAAGTATATTATAGCTAATAGCTTTTATCTATTCGAGATCAATCGACTTTTAAGCAATGAATTGCTTTTTTAAGCATGAAAAGAGAAATCCAAACAATCCTAATCATTTCTTTTGCCTTATTAAAAACATTATTATTCATAGACATTTTACTGAAAAAATTGTAAGCACAGTAATGACACACAACAATTTTCCGACACAAACCAGAGAAGCCATTATTATCTTGACAAATTATGTTAGCTCCATGGCAATTGGTTAGTTTTGGTAAATCTTACGAATCATCTCATTGGTCCTCTTGTTTGCCGGCTAGATGGCCACTGGTGAAATGTACACTTCTCTTCCGTTTTCAATGATGGCGAAGCCGGGTACTTAGCAATACCGGTCGGTGACAGTGGACGCCTGGCTTTATACTTCTTGAATGAGAACCAAACCTGCAGTTCTCTGTTAGAAGTACCAAAATACTTTTATTGTGACTTTTTTCTTATCTTGTATATTCACTTTTAGTTCTCTATGAGATTCCTTTTTTAGCTTTTGATATTAGTTACATTAGGTTATTGCCAACTTTGTTCTTGATTGCTTTCACAGTAAGTCAAGAAAAACTTAATAACTATATCATTAATTTTTCTTGATTTGCTGTGAAAACTATTGATAGAATGATAGGCAACTTTCATGTCTGATATTTTGCAAATTCAGCATGAAACTCTTTTAAGTATAATGAAACATTGATTATATGACTCTTTATTTGATTTTTTGCTTTAACTGATTATTGTATCTTGAATTATTGTCCTAAAAGTTGGGTAAAGTGGAAACTAGTGTTGAACATTGAACATCAATGTTTTGATATTAGTGTTCAATGTTTTAGACATCAATGTTTAGAGGTTGATGTTTTATGAACATCAATATTTTTTTTGTTTATGTAGTAGAATTGACATTTGGGTTAAGTAATATATAATATTTTTATAAATGGAATTTTTAATAATTGGTGATGGTTTTAATTTTTTAGTTTTGCATTAGGAAAATCGAACAAGTCCATTGGCAATATTGATTTAGTGCTTATATTTGTCACGTGAGACACTTTATCATCATCATTTAATTAATATTCAAAACGCTTTCTGTTTCTTTTTTTTTTTATTTTAAAGTATGTATACCTTTAGCTCAGTAAGTATGCTTCCGAAAATCTTTCTGTGGCAACATTTTATTAAAAATAAAAGTAATTCTGCAACTTGCATATATTATTCAAAAGAATTGAAAACGTTGGTAATACCACGAATTTAAGTTGTCATCTTGAAAGGAAACATCCACAACTTCTTGGAGTTCAGAAAGAATTGCAGAAGGAAGAAAAATGTTATCAAGACACTGACAAAACATCATTGTCACAACCTCTCCCAGGAAAACAAAAATTTCTGAGGCATTTAGGAGCACTGAGGAATTCAAATCAAGTGAATCAGCAAAAAATAAGGTAAATCAAGCTCTTATATTTATGATGTGTAAAGATAATAAGCCATTGAGTATTTGGATCATGAATGTTTTCAACATTTCGTAAAGACAATAGCGTCTTTGTACAAAATTCCTTCTCAACCAATGATTAAAAGACTAATATCCGATAAATATAGTAATGTGGTATCCATAGTCAAACAACAGCTCAAACTGAAATTTTGCTTATTGACAACTGATTTATGGACAAACACCAGAAAAGGACTTACATTAGCTTCACTATACACTTTATAGATGAGGAAAATTATCTCTGCAATGCAGCATTAGATGTTCTTTTATTGGAACAACGGTATACTAGTAAGTGTCTAGGTAATTAAAATAAAGCAGTGGAAAATAGATGAAGAATGTGTCAATGCAGCTGTTATTGACAATGCACAAAAAAAACATTGATGTTTTTGGAATTGATGTTTTTTAACATTGATGTTACCTTTCGATAGTTTTATCGATATTAAACATTGATGTTTTCCTACCGATGTTCAACACTAGTGAAATCTGCTAACATTATGTATTTGGGTTTGATAGGCTTGACATTTTGCAGAATTATTATTTAAAAGGTAGATAGAGAATTTCGTTACCAACAAGTGCAGAGCATTGCATATAGTTTTTGATATTCCTAGTCAAATGACATTGTGTCATGTTTCACTGATTCTCATTCATTCTCTGAATGAGAATGAATGAGCATCATTGAAACATGATGTTGACAATACTCACAACATAACAAGAGATGATTCTCCATATTAACTTAGCTACTCAAATCACTTGCCATAGTCATTACTCATTATGCTGGTATTCATTTAGCAGACTAATCTATTACAATAAAAGATGACTATGAAACAGGATGTGCTTGTTTCTTAGTTATCTCTTAGTTAATTACTCATACAACCAGAAAAGTTCATTTTGAGTTACATTGAATTGAGAGCAAAGCAAGTGTGCATCATTTTTGATGCACACTTGCTTTGCTCTCAATTCAATGTAATTGATATTATCAAAGATTGTTTTTCTGCCAGTGATATGTTCATGGATGATCATTGATATGAGTTGAATAGTGATATGACATTAGAATAATAAAATGATGTGAAAGTTAATATAAATGGATTAGTAGTAAAAAAATATAAAACAATTCCTTCATGAAGCCTGAGAAAGAATTGATTTTTTTACAGTTTATTGCATCAAAAATGCCCAATACATACCATAAAAAATTTAAATAACCTGGTTTGGCAAAGCAAAAAAACCTGATAAATGAAAAGATCTACTTCATTTATCAATTGAAAGATTGAAAGATTTACTTCATTTATTTATTTATCTTTTTGGCTTATCCATCCTATTCTTCTCCTCTTATATAGTAGATAATCAAAATGTCACTGCATTTTTTATATTTGTAACTATGAACTTCATACTTAATTAACTATGATAAATTGATGATAAATAATGAAAGTTTGACAAAAAATTATAGTAGTAATCTGTATAATGCAAATTAATACATATAATATTTTTTAGAATAAATTACAATAGAACATCAGAGTACAGTTTTAAGAATCTCTTAAAGAATGTGAATTTTTAATTCAATTGTAAATCTCTTTTTAGTAATCTGATTTTTATATAACATTTTTTAATAATCAAAATATTAATATAATGCATTTCAGATTAATTTTAATACAAAACAAATACCAATTTGTACTTTTAGCTTGAATCAGGAAAGGTCAAATTTACACTGAAACAAATATTTTTTCTTCAGAAATTTAAAAATCATATATGTATCTCATAATCTGCACCAGATAAATATCTAGTTCTTTTTAAAAATTTATATTATTATTATTGTGGAGCCTAGCCCAGAACCGGTGTAGTGAATGACAGGTGTTAGGCCTATGAGCAGTAAAGAGCGCGTGAGGTAACGACGGGCAACGAAGACAATTTGACGAGTTCAGAAAGAGACAATTTTGAATGAGATTCAACGACTTCTTTATTTGTCAGTCAAAGAAAGATTTCAATCTTACAACTTTAGCCCCAACAACAAAATGAGAAAGATATCTTAAAATAACTGATTTCTTCGAACACAGCCGAATCAGAGAGAAGGAGTCACAAACAGTCTTTAGTCTCAATATGACCTGTTATTCTATTACAACATTGTCATTACATTCCTCCGCTCATCTCCACAGAGAGAGGGGTTTCTGGTCCCCACATTATTATTATTGTTATTATTATTATTATTTAAATTTATCAAAAGTAGTGTTCTATATTAATTAATTATATGCAGAATGTTCCTAAAAAGTCTGACCAAATTTAAATCACAGATGCTACAAGGTACCGAAATTAAATATCACTGGCCATGGCCACAGAACACAGATGGCCATTTTACAATATACTTAAAAACATTTTTTAAGCATATTGTTAAAAAACCAACCATAAAAACCAGCAATATGCTCGGGTGGCAGTTGGCAGATATTAAGGTGGTCACGACTTGCAGGTTGGTCACCTAATTCAGGTGGCCATCAAAATAGGTTTTCCTGTAATTCACTGTCCACCATTTTTAAAAGGCAAATGATGCAAAATCTTCACTAAAACAACTGTAAAATGCAATAATTTATAAAAAATTTGTGCTAACTCTAGCATATAGATGCATAATGATTGCTATGAATATAAATTACAGCAATATTTATAAAAATAAATTTTTGCAAAAGTAATCTTTTTTATACATACTTCTTATAAAGTAAAAAGTATTTTCCACATATTTTAAAAAAATAAGAAAAGTAGCTAATAAAAAACTATTTTATTTATTTGTGTAAATGAGTATCTCAATTCAACTATCAGGAGGGAAAGTACTTTTGTTTATTTACACAAGGTATTGGATTAGGCTTGGTGGTGTTGAATTACAATATAAATAATTATTAGTTGGAAAAATTCTTTAGAACTAATAAGTATTTAGTATTATTTGAAGCCAAATAGATCAAGAATTTAAGTATATAAAAATTTTCTTTATCTGATGCAGAAAAAATTAATAATTTGAAAAAATGCATATTTATGTGTGCAAATTAGACTCGATAAACTTCCATAATTTCTTTTGATTTCTTAATCAAAATCAAATATACCAGAGCACTTTCTTAATATACCAAAGCACAATACATGGCACACAAAAACCAACGTTTTCTTGCTGAAAAATTAAAAAGCAAGAAGTTATAGCAAAAATCAAAAACCCATTTTTTATAAAAAAGAGTAATAAACATATTGGGTGTTCAGCAGACAACTGTTGTGGAACAGTTGACAGATTTCCTGTTGATCACATCTTCTAGGTAGAACTACTAACAAACCTGTTGTGCAAGTGATGTCACATTTGTAACAGATTTCATTTGCTATACTATCCAATATGTTGAGCTGTTTCAAGATGGTTGCACCCTAGATGTTACTAATCCAAAAGAGCAAATGATAATATATAAAGTATACAAATTTAATGGTGTAAGATAATATTGATGCATAATTTTTTATTAACAATTACAATCCGGACTATAGTGAAACCCAGACTATTTGAAACCGGACCATGCAAGGTATTGCTGTAAATAGTTTATATTTTGTTTTTTGCAATTTTATCTTAAATTTTGGAGAAAACAAAAAATGAATGATTTTTTAGTTTATTTTAAAAAATTAACCAATACTTTCCTATTATCTGCAATATTTTTTCATCAGTTTTCAGCATTTTATAGCTCATTGTATGAAAAATTTGATTTTTATTTAAAATTTCAAAAATATCATTTGTCTCATCCCAAAATCAGAATCACTTTGATATATTGGACTAAAAAAATTAAAAAGATGGGCTAAAAAAAATCCAAATTTTATTAAGTAATTCAATTATAAACAATGTTTACACACAATTTAAGAAATATATTTCGGGATATCAGAGTTCAAACAGCATTAAGAGCAAGTACAAAATCGTTTTAATATTAAAACGATTTTGTACTCGCTCTTAGTGCTGTTTGAACTCTGATATCATATATTTAAGCAAGTGGTTTTTTTCAATTTAAGTATATTTCGGGAACTGAAAAAATTTAGGAGCCACCATCAAAAGTAGATATTTTCATATTATCAACATGAAAAAATGATCTGCAATAGTTGGATTAATAAAATCAAGATTAAAATTTTTAACCCTTTTCTTATGGTTTTTTATCACTTTGTTTTGACATCAGTCCATGTCACAGGCACAATTAGGTCATGATGTCTATAGATAGCAAAGGCACTCAAGGGATTAAATATAGCCACTAATACAATTGAATTTTCAGCATCAATATAAAATTCACATCTTGAAATTCATTATTTTTATTTTTTATGCTATCAAAACATTTAAAAGCTTCTATGATTAATAATTCTTTATCAGGGACAAAAGCTGCTTTCCTACAGTACTTCCCATTACCATTTTTATTTATATTTATATTATTTTTAAATCCATAGTGTTATTGATACAATATTTATGTTGCCATGAATAATGAAAAATCAATTTATAAAAAAAACACTGGCTCTTCAACATTTAGGTATACATGAGATAGCCATAAAATTTAAGTTATATAGTTTTAACAAATATAACAGAAGGCAGATGCCTTCTATTATATTTGTGCATGTATAAATTTTGTTTTTTTTGTTCATATTTTCAGTATTTCCAAGTTTTTACAGAATCTTCATCATCATCATTGTTGTCGGTTGCCCACATTGGGCATAATGATCTCATGAATCATTTTGACAATAGGAATGTATTAATATACTCCATAATTCTCTATTTTTGGCCATTCTCATGGATTCTGCCAATGTTTCCTGTTATTCTAGTAACTGTATTGATGTATTTTGTCAGAATTCTTCTCCTACCTCTAGCTCCAAAAACTTTGCCTTGAAATATAAATTTTTCCATGCCATCTCTTCTTATAATATGCCCCAAAAAACTTCATTATTTGATGTTTTATCATCATGTTCAACATGTCTTTAATTTACAATTCATTAATTATGGACTGATTGGTTTGTCTATCAGTCCAAGGAATTCTAAGCATTCTTCTCCAACATGTCATTTCAAAGATATCAATTTCATGTAGATCTGATTTCTTTAATGTCCAGTATTCAGATACATACATGAATATTGGGAACATGAGACTCCTCATAAGGTATATGTTGTGACTTTGCCAGATCTTTGTTAATTGTGCTATCACTGACTTTTCCATTCCCGCTCTTCTTTTGATTTCTTTGGTATTACAACCTGTGTTCATCAGCACTTTGTTGAGGAACATCGCTAAAATACCAATTGTTTACTTTCAGTATCTCTCTCTTATATTACTTTCAGCCACCCTATTGAAAAATCATCACGCCCTCTATAGTCCATTTTATTCGCGAATTATTGTCTATAGTTTATAATCTGAACTTCTTGTTCTAGAATAGATAATTTTGTAAAAAACATCAATTAGTGGTTTTTAGTACATTGAAGAGGGTACAAAAGTAGTAAAAATGTCATACTTGAATAAAATACGATTTGTTTCTTGTGAAAACAGTCTACTGCTGCTCATTTAAGTGCTAGTTTAAAAAATATGAATCAGTAAAAGTTTACAAGAGCCAGAAACAAAGGTTTCAAAGTGGAAACTCTTTTCTATCCAGTTGTCCTATGAACTCCTTACACATACATCTTAATTTTTCTTTTGATTTGTAATAATGTTTCATCAAATGATGCCACCTATTAATGTAAGGAATAGCATCTGATTTATCTATATTATTCCTATAACTTTCAGATGGTAATATACTTAGGCAATTATTACTTTACAGATTATGTATAAATTAATTGCATTTAAATATCATTTATGATTTATTATTTTAAAAATTAAATCATAAATAATATTTAAATGATTAAAATAATTTTATCTGAAATATATAAAGTCTATTCCAATAATATTTAAATATATAATTATATATGTAAAATGCAATGTTTGTCTTATTTCACAAAGGCTTCTGCACTATTTGACTCCTTGAGACTTTCCATGGCCCTGCATATAACATAAATTACCCTGGGTTAAGATCACCCTAAGAGTTAGGCATTTGATGGGACAACAAAAATGGCTTCATTTAAATCCTTCAGAATGATGATCAAATTCAGAATGATGTCATAGTGACACCAGAATGACATCATCAGTGATGTAACAATGAATGATGTCACAATGACACCATATCACTGCTATGATGACATCATTGCAACATTATATGCTGCTAAATAAACTAATATCAATAGTATAATAGTAATATGAAAAGCCAATGAATTGCAAATGCATTAACATATTGTACATCATCATTGTGACATAACAATGTATGACATGATAAAATGCAGTTGTTATATGATATCACAATAATAAAACAATGGAGTGATGTCACTTTAATGACAGTTTGAATATTACAGAAAATACCTAGGTATTTTTTGTAATGTTCTGTTAATTTTTGTATATTTCTGCTGAAGTTGATTAAGTTTTTTAGTTGAAAATATTTCAGATTACAAGTATTAAAATCTTTTCTACTGTTAAATAGTGTTGTATTTATTTTTATTGTCTCTGTAATATTACCCATGGCTATGTGACATCATTGTGATTAGCCAACTGATTCCAAATGCTATAATAAATAAATTATATGATGAAATGATTTTATTTGAATTCAGAATATCGTCACAGGATCTCATGACATTATCATTATTAAAAAATAGATGATGTCACATTGTAATGTTATCATTGTCACACAATACTATAAATGATCTCATCATTTTGTACTTTTGATAAATTCAGAAAAAACAAATAATTTCTACCAGGTGTAATTCAGTTAGTCTGATGACAATATAACATTTCAGTAAATATGAAGTTTGAAATAATAAATGAAATCAAATCATGGAATAATTTTCCAATTAAAAAAAATTATTCTTAGGGACAATGAGTATCAGTAAAATGATCAATTTTCTGTAGATGTAGTACACATCATCACAGCATTATGAATTTCAACATTCCTTCAAGTAAATATTTTTCAAATCAAAGAATGGAAAGACATATAGTTTTATAAGTTTGTGAGCTTTCTAGAAATTATGAGGGTTGTATTTTAAAGAACAACTGAATGACTGAAACTATAGAATAAATAAATAAACAAATAATCAAAACAAGTTTTACTAATGTATATGATTTCAAACTATTCTTGGACTATTCAGGGAACACTTGGCTAGTGTGTGTATATTTAGATGTAAATAGTAAATAGAGTGATTTTGTCATTGTAAAAATTAATAATTTTAAAGTTATTAAATTTTCTTTCAGAGAAGCTGAATTACTTCAGCAAATTCAAGTACCTTTAATTAAAAGAGTAGTTCCTCCTCAAAGGGAGAAATATCCTTATGTTTTTGATATTTATTCAGAAGCAAAATTAACTTCTTCATTCATCACTGGAAATAAGGTATATGTTTTATTTTTTTTTTAATAAAATAGGAATTTATCAATTTATAATGAATTTAGAAATTAAATTTCTGTAGAGATTTTTCTTTTATTTTCAGTTGTATTTTTATTCTTATATAGGATTCTCATGATGCTATGAACTAGTTATTCTCAGAATTTGATAATTTAATAAAATTATAAAATCATGATTCCTTTCTTCCTTTTGCAGATTAAAGTAATTTAGACAAAAAAATAATAAAAAATACATATGGTAAATGTACAGAACTTTTTTAAATTGAAAAACATTTTTTGTGAAATTTAATATTTAGCAAAATTTGTGAACAACATTAATTGTGTTATTGTTTTTAAACTAACATTTAGAGACAGAAAAATTCTTTCATCAAAATAGTTTATTTTGATATTCTTCTGGCCTTCAACTTATAATAGGATATGGGGATGTATTTTGTTACTAAATGCAATTTCATAGATCATCTATGAATCAAAATTGACAGAGGATTATAGAAAATAATAAAAAATTTTAAATAATCATGTGAATACAACTTAAAATAGTAATGGAAATTAATCAAATTTTTGGAATTTTAAAGTTTGATTTCTAACATTCTGTTCTATTATGTAACCTGAAGATGACTCTGTTGAAAACGTTAGTTACAGCTTAAATAAAAATATTGCACACTGCAAAAAGTGCTTGAAATATAGTGTTTATCTGAATTTAAATAGAAGCAATATATTTAGTTTAATATATAAAATAAAAAATAAAAAAATTTTTAAATAAAATCTTAATTTTGATCTATAACTGGATCTGAGTTTTGGATAACCATTGCTAATGACTGGCCACCTAGCTGTTTCTTTTATCTTTCATTTGATTTTTATATTTATTGATATTTCTCTGAAGACGATTTAGGATGCTGGTCTCTTTTTTAATTCAATCATAAAATTGAATGTAATTAATGAAAATTGCATTAAATTTTATACATAGATGACTTTTGTTGTCTCTCTGCTTCATTAAATATTTATATATTCTTTAACTTTGTTCATACTAAATTTAAAATCCTAAATTTAAGTTAAACCTAAAATGTATAATAAAAGAACCCTTTTACTACTAATTTTAGGTTTAACTTAAAATCCTAAATTTAAATTTTATGGGTTATTGGTGCAATTAGTGTATATCAAACTAAAACAAAGCTTATTGCTCATGTACAACACTGGATTTGTGGTCTACATGCTGCCACTCATCTACAATACATTCATTTAAAGCCCTGGACTAAATCCTGGATATAGAGCAAGTCTATATATATATTGTCATATATAAATATAATTCATGATATACATAAATATAAATAATTAATAATAAATAAATAAATATATTTATTTACTTAAATATCTGAGTAAATATTGTATGATTTTTTTTATATTCCTTGATTGTCCTTATTATATATAACAAAATTAAGATAATGTGAATTTCCCCTAAACAAACATCCTGGATAATGTTCAGAGAATTATGGCATTAAACACATAGTACAGGATTTATTCCTTAATTCTAATTCCATGAAAGAAATCTTAAACATGACAAATCCTATTATAAGTTCAATTATAAATATGGATAAATATTGTTTTATTGAAATATTAAGAAAAATATTCATTGGCTATAATATCCAAATACTTTTGTAATTTAATTATATTTAGAATCATACAATTTTAATACTGAAATACTTCTTTTTTTAGATATTAAATAAAAGTAAACTATAAGCAAAATAAGATAAATCATTTATTCAAACATGTTTTCAGCTATCCACGTAACCTGCCTCAGTTTCAACTGAGGCAGGCTACGTGGATAGCTGAAAACGTGTTTGAATAAACGCTTTATTTTATTTATTTTGCTTATAGTTTACTTTTATTTAATACAATTTTAATTTTAATTTGAAATAAAATTAGCTTTTTAAAAAGAAATAATAATTCTAAATAAACAATTAATCTATACTAAAAAAATAAAATTCAACAAACTGCATATGTTTGAATCCTTAACTGGAGCTAAATCTTTATTCTTAACTGAATCCTTATTTATATTCTCAACTGGAATTTCACTTAAATCATTAACTGGATATCTATTTAAATCCTTAACAGAATATTTATTTAATTTCTCAATTGGATCTTTATTTAAATTCTCTTTACTTTTTTTCATTTTAATTAATAATATATTTATTCCTTTCTGTTCTTTGTTCTATTTATAATTCAATCATTGAACATTTGATAATATAACTGAAATTAAAATTTTAAATTTATATATAAATATACATATAGTGTATATATAAATGATTAATTATTTATTGTGTATTTATTTTATTTATTATTCATTACAATAAGTATCTTCAGTTTTTTATTGTTACATAATATTGATTCCATCTAACCTGAAAAATACCAATCCATACAAACTGTAAATATATTAATATATACAAAATCAAATACAAATTGGAAATACAATATTTATATTTTATATTGTTTGTTTCTATTCCAATACAATACAAATTGGAAAGTTGTATTGCTATATTTTTAATAAAACATAAAATATTTCTATCCATTATTCTATGAAAATAGCCAAATTTGGAATATTGCAAGGGCCATCATAAGATCAGAATATTATAGGTTGAGGACTACTAATAATTCTTTATATATATAAATAAGTAGGATTATAAGTGGGACACACTGTACACACACTGTACACACACACACACTGTACACACACACTGTACACACACACACACACACACTGTACCACACACACACACACACACTGTACCACACACACACACACACACACACACACTGTACTATTCCAAAGACATATTGATGACAATTATGTCTCTACACATTAATAAGTACACACACACACACACACACACACACACACACACACACACACACAGAGTGTGTTCCATAAACTCTGTCCATCTGAGATATCTTTGTTATTTTAAATATGTGAAAATGTTACTAATTAAAGTTGTAGGATGTTGAAGTTCAGATGAGATACATCTGGCAGCAAAAGCTGTCTAATACCTCAATATATCTGTCAACACTCAGTTGCTCATTCCTTTTTGTTCTCATCACTTGTCTTGAAAGCATGGGCTGCATGTGTGTGCTTTGCATAGTGCTTTGTAACCAGATCTTGCTTGTAATACTTTATTAAATAAAAATTTATACGTTAAGCCAATGTAGTTATTGCTCTTGCTGCTCAACATAGGATTTAAAGAAATACATAATATGGTAATAATAGTTTCTTGATAGATAGATATGTAGAAGAGATATAGAAGTCAGTTTTGTTTTCTTAAATATAAAGTACTGGATAGGGAAAGTTGCGACACTCCGCCATGTTAGTGCAAAAAGCAGCTCGGTCGTCTGCTAGTAAAACAACACATTGACACATTTAAATAATTTACGTGCATTTTTTTGGACTAATCATTAAAATTCCATTATCACTTATTATTTTTATTATTATTAATTTCTTTACTTTTATTTATTTTATTTGTTAATGCGCTACGTGTTCATAACATAGTGTAACAATGTTATAACATTAGAAAATTAAAAGACGTTCTAAATTCTAAATTACAGATCGTTATCATTTATTAGAAAATTATATTATGCTGCTATATATATAATTTATTTATTTTTCGTATTATAAAATTTCATAATTATTTTATATTATCTAAAATGGATTTAATTAATTAAACAGTAAATTACATCTTTAAAATTAATCTTCATTCATTTAATTATTATTGTAATCTTAGAAATTGTTATTTTTATCTCAGAAAATATCTCTATTTTAGTTAATGATATCAGAATACATTTATTAATTAAAAAAGTTAAATATGAGCCAACAGTTAAAATATTTTTAATAATTCCAATATAATTATCAAAACAGTTATCTTTTGGCATTCTGCCTATTATTAGTGACTAAAACATTATTATTTTTTATAATTACTGTCCTATACTAATTTGGTTTTTAATTTTATAATTACTGTCCTATATTAATTTGGTTTTTAATTTTAAATTACTGTTCTATACTACTATGATTTGGTTTTTAATAACAAAATTAAACATTCAAAGTAATTAGAGTGCTCAAAGCAGGCATACTGCCTGAATAATGGTGCATGGAATAATGGAAAGGAAAATTAAACATTGTTTGTAAATGCAAAATATTCTTCAAAAGTATTTTCACTTTCTAGTAAATCTTTATGCTTAGTAAGAAAAATATTCCAAAATAATTTAGAAAAATATTTATAACAAAAATTTTAATTTAAATTGCATTCTTTTCTTGGTTTTTATTGAAAATATGCCAATTATGCAGAAAATCCTTTCATTGCTAATTGAAGTTGGCTTGATCATGCAAAGAACATTAAAAAGCTTTTCTAAATTAGGGAGATTTTATTTTAGTGATTTTAAAGCTTGAATTTTTTATTCAGCTTGGAAAAACTACCTTCTAGCATTTTCAGAGTATTCAATATCAATGATATGATTTTTTTTGGACTCCAATAACAATTGCTTTTGTCCTCTAATTTAGAGAGACAACTTCATTTTTCTGGCAAACATGAATATAATTATGGCCATGGTGTACATCATACCATTTAACATGCTATTTAAATAATGAGTTTGTTTTTCAAATTATTCACTTACTAATTTAAAAACTGATCTGGATAATTCTAACCTGTTATTATACAGATTGGTTTCTCTAAGTTAAATTTAATTTTTCAAATCGGATGTATCACTATATTTATACAGGGTCCCATAATTTTTTAGTGGTGAATAAGTTTTAGAGTTCAGAAAAAATGCAACTGAGCATAGAAACATTGAAAGCAATATTACAAGTTAAATGCAATTTTTCCAATTTCTGTGAATTTTCAATTATATTATTTCATGTAATGAAAATTTATTAAAAATTTCACTCTGCAAAAAAATACATATAAATAATGTAATTATTTATTTATTTATTATTTTTTATATTGATGGTTGTATCTATATAGTCATTTTTGATATTTTTTTTGTATTGAGACTGTTATTTTCTGGATAGTTAATTTTTTATTATGAAAAAAAAAGTTATTTTATTACTTTATCAGAAGTAATTTTTTTTAATAATTTTTATATTAATAAATGCATAAAAAGTAACCCCCAAAATGCATTTTGGGGAGTTACTTTGTACGCTTGTACAATTGTAAGTAAGTAAATAAATAAATAAATAAATAAATAAATAAAAATAAACCAATAGATCCAAGACATTTTAATGACTCACAACTAAGTAAACTAAGAAAATGGTGTCCTCACAACTGTGTTAAGTGTTTTTTTTATTTTTATTTGGACATGTCCCGTATTTCAATATAACACATCTGGTCACTTTACAAAAGCATTATTATAATTATAGATATTATAGTGTAATAGTATATGGTAGTTATTATCTATTTAGCTTATTTCTTGCCATTGGATTTTGAATTAAGAATTGCTAAGTGCCTAATGATCTTCAAATTAACCATAATACATCAATAAACATGCCAATCATTGCAATTTTATTAATTAGTTAAAACCTATAAAATTTTCATCAAATATTGCTTTGAATTTATGTAATTCTCAAAAATCTTCATTCTGAAAAATTATTGGCAAAAATAAATTCAATTTTTTGAAAATTAATATTGATGTTTTTAATTTTATCTATTAAAAATTCATTAATTGTAGATTTTATTATAGTAATTATTTTAATAAAATCAATTAACACAAAAATAATTTACTTATTTAAACAATTTCAGGCAATCCCTGATTTATGTACATATATATAATTATGTAAAGATTCCCCAAATAAAAACATATTGATTATAGCTTAATACAGAGATAAAATTAGGAAAAAAATAATTGTATCATTTATCATAAGTGCATGTGTTATATGGGCTTATTAAGTTAAATTTTAATCAACATGTTGGGCCCAACCTGGATCTCTCCTTGAAAAACAAGATATGGGACTCAGAACTGAATCTAGCCTCAAAGATGGTAAATGAGTTTTTTACCATGCATATTATGTATTTATTCTTTAATGTAACTATTTTAGATGTTACATCAACATGTTGGGCCCAACCTGGATCTCTCCTTGAAAAACAAGATATGGGACTCAGAATTGAATCTAGCCTCAAAGATGGTAAATGAGTGTTTTACCATGCATATTATGTATTTATTCTTTAATGTAATTATTTTAGATGTTGTCTTTGTAACACAGTATAAGTCAGAGAGAGGATGATACCTGAGACTTTTGTCATGGGCCCATCATTGAAAAGATCCCAATGTGTCACATAATTTGTCTGATAGTTTGCAGACTGCTACCAGTGCTAACTGTCTATCACCCAAAGCAGTTGTGCCAAAATAAACTATTTTATATATAATAGTATTTTGATAGGTGAAGGTTTTGTGATTGTAAAGTGTACAACTGTATAGTGTAGGCTGTGCATGGTATGTAATATATCAAATTTTGAATTTATTGCACACTTTTTCAAATAAATGTTTAATGCTTTATATGATTTTTTTTATTAAACCAAAGTGATGAACTTTTTTAAGTAGGGCCCAGACCACAGACTTGTCACGTGCCAGAAAATCTCTCTCGGTGGCCCTGGTATAAAGTATTATTTTATTACTAGACAGAGTATTTTCTAATGTATGTATGTTTTGATCTACATATGATTTCACTAAACAGTACACTTATGTAAGTTGGGGATTGCCAATTTACTTAAACTTTCATTAGTTGTATTTAACATATTCAATTAGAAACAATAAAATATCATCATAGTTCAAATTTATATAGACAGTCCCCAACTTAGGTAATTGGTTTCATTAAATCCCATGTAAATCAAATCTACGTATAGCAATATCTCACATAGTCCAGTTTCAAATAGTCCAGGCTTCACTATAGTCCGGATTGTAATTGTTAATAAAAAAAATTTTTATTTATTTTTTTAGAATAAATACGAAACGTAAGTGCACTTGCTACTTATTATCTATATATGACTCAAATAGCCACTATTTGACAAGCTGAGACAAACAGGCAGCTACTCTAGTGTTGCCAAATTTATCTTAAGAATGTTTGTTATAGTGCCTGATTCTCAAGTGCATACGTGAATTACTCAATCATTTGCATAATTTTTAAATTATAATTCCACATTTGATAATTTTGTGACTTAAATGTTTTATTAACAATCATGAGTGCTAAAAGAAAATGAGAGTATGGTTCAATGCCAAATTGTAACTGTCTTACCATAATACAAGTCTGCTTTGAACTTCTGAAATCAAAAGTTCTCTATTAATGCTGCTTGAATTCATTACTTAAGTTCCACAAGAACAGACTTGTTGCCTCTGTTTGTCACTCAAAATCAAACTGGTTTGAATTCTGAGCAAGTTGTTCAAGTGCTTAGCAATTGATTGCAATTGCTTTACATCAGTCTGGCCAATTCAACGAAAACCCATCTGTTTGAAATTGACTTCTGTTGCCAGCTATAAAAAACTCGCTCTGTCACTTACCAGCTTGGCCGTTCCCTTACACAGAGTGCCTCTCTGCATGTGGAATGGTGCTGAGCGACCGACTTGGAGAAAGCGAATGCATTCACTTGCTGGACGAGCCCTCTTTATTTATTCGTCTTTATGGGTTTGGACTTACTTTCTGCCTGCTTAGCAATTGATTGCAATTGCTTTACATCAGTCTGGCCAATTCAACGAAAACCCATCTGTTTGAAATTGACTTCTGTTGCCAGCTATAACACAAGAACAGACTTGTCGCCTCTGTTTGTCACTCAAAATCAAACTTGTTTGAATTCTGAGCAAGTTGTTCAAGTGCTTAGCGATTGATTGCAATTGCTTTACATCAGTCTGGCCAATTCAACGAAAACCCATATGTTTGAAATTGACTTCTGTTGCCAGCTATAAAACTCGCTCTGTCACTTACCAGCTTGGCCGTTCCCTTACACAGAGTGCCTCTCTGCATGTGGAATGGCGCTGAGCGACCGACTTGGAGAAAGCGAATGCATTCACTTGCTGGACGAGCCCTCTTTATTTATTCGTCTTTATGGGTTTGGACTTACTTTCTGCTCCCTTCTACTGTCTATTATAAATCTTTTATAAATATTTTAATGTTTACTGTGTAAAGAAATAATTATTAATGTAAGAATTTATGTTTAAAATATATATTGTGAGCAAATCAAAAATTTCTTGGAACCAATTATAATTTTTCCCATAGATTACATACCTCGAATAGTCTAGTAAGAAAGAGGAACCAATTAACTGGACTATGCGAGGTATTGCTGTATATCAGAACATACATTATACAGTCCATAGATTACATACCTCGAATAGTCTAGTAAGAAAGAGGAACCAATTAACTGGACTATGGGAGGTATTGCTGTATATCAGAACATACATTATACAGGACTAGTGGGTCACAAAGACTTAATATTTAAAATAGTTTATATTAAAGAATAAGCATGTAAGTCGCATGTGTGGAGAGTGCAGAGTGTATGGAGCTCGTGGGACCAGGGACAAATGACAGGTGTCTGGCCTTACGGCGATAGTGGACGGCGTGTAGAGGGATAAGGATGGGTAACGAGATCAGTCAGTGCAATTGGAGACAATGTTGAGAATTCAATTGCTTTGAGTTAAAAGTCAGTGAATCCGTATAGAATCACAGATGAAACGAAAGCTGGGAGAAAAAGGTGAGCATAACAGCAGATCATTGAAGCGAGAACAAGGTGAGAGCATCAAGTAGGTTCGGCAGAAACTCCGATCCTAACATGGACGATTATTGGAGTTTCTCTGGAGCAAGTTGAAGATGACAAGCGAGGAAGCAATCAGAGGACTTAGTAAAGCAGCACTTCTCAAAGTGTGGGTTGCAACCCTATAAGGGTTGCAACCCACACTTCAAAATTTTGGATTCGCAGAAATTTTAGCAAATGTTTTATTTCGTATTCCTAGTTTATATAGCTCTTTACTCAGGATCGTGAAAATATTTTCTCGGATAAAAGGGTTCGCCAAGTGGAAAAGTTTGAGAAGTGCTGTAGTAGAGTGTTTTTCAAAATTTTGGAGTCGCAGAAATTTTAGCAAATGTTTTATTTCGTATTCCTAGTTTATATAGCTCTTTACTCAGGATCGTGAAAATATTTTCTCGGATAAAAGGGTTCGCCAAGTGGAAAAGTTTGAGAAGTGCTGTAGTAGAGCAAGCCTGGATCGAGGCTGGCGCTAGCTCTTAAGTATAGTAACCTCTCCCTTCACCTTTCCCGAATACTTTGAATGAAACTTTGATACACTAGGTTTCAGTTTCTTTCTTATTGAACTGACAACTTGCATGTAGACTTGCATCACAATTTATTGCTATTGATCTCGGATAAAAGGGTTCGCCAAGTGGAAAAGTTTGAGAAGTGCTGTAGTAGAGCAAGCCCGGATCAAGGCTGGCGCTAGCTCTTAAATACAGTAACCTCTCCCTTCACCTTTCCCGAATACTTTGAATGAAACTTTGATACACTAGGTTTCAGTCTTTCTTATTGAACTGACACCTGCATGTAGACTTGCATCACAATTTATTGCTATTGGGGACAAAAGTCCATGAGTTGGTCAAAATACTATATGACATATCATCATATATCTTTAACAATATCTCTCCCCTCTCTTACAAATTCCTTAACTCATCTCCGATTTCCCGTTTGTCTAAACACGACGGTGATAAAACTGGAGGGGTGGAGTCAGACAAATTACGTATGATTTAGAGTTCCGACCCCTCGCACATGATAAAGCAGTTTCTTATATCTTGAAGGATCTCCATATCTCCAGTTTTTTCAGGAGGGGCCAGGTTTGGGTACAGGTCATTAACAAAATTAAACTTTTATAAGCATAGATATACATAAGTTGAGGATGGTCTGTATGCAGATAAAAAATTATATTAAGAGATTTACACATTTAGAATAATGGGTAACCATTGTTTCATGGAGTTAAATAGTTTCATATAGTTGTAAAACTGCTAAAAATACAGTAAATGCATTAAATATACTCATATTATTAGTAAATGCCATGTGCTGGATTCAATATTGGATCTTCTAGTGAAAGTAGAAGTGAATTATTGTCCTAAAAATCAATGGTGCACACAATAAATTTGATATAACTAATATAATCAGTACAGAAATTAAACAAATTATAGCGGATTATTGATCAAAAATCATTTCATTATTGATCAATAGTTTTTTTGAAAAAGCAAAAATTATCTTCGAAATAGCAGTATATATTTATGCAATTCATTAAATTGAAAATTCATTAACTGAGGGATATCTGTACAATGTTTAAAACATTTTTCTCTTTTTTGACAGAACAATCTAGAAATCTCCCTATTGAGTCTTTCACTAAATTTCTGTTTTAAAAATAATTCCTATATTACTCTATTCATATAGAAATGGAGTGTAATATATAATCCATATGATTATAAGTGTTGAAAAGACATGATTACCAAAATTTTATTATTATAGAAACAACTCATTTCATATTTTCCATAATTATATATTCTTTTAAAAGTCATATTCGTAAATGCCATGTGCTGGATTCAATATTGGATCTTCTAGTGAAAGTAGAAGTGAATTATTGTCCTAAAAATCAATGGTGCACACAATAAATTTGATATAACTAATATAATCAGTACAGAAATTAAACAAATTATAGCGGATTATTGATCAAAAATCATTTCATTATTGATCAATAGTTTTTTTGAAAAAGCAAAAATTATCTTCGAAATAGCAGTATATATTTATGCAATTCATTAAATTGAAAATTCATTAACTGAGGGATATCTGTACAATGTTTAAAACATTTTTCTGAATTTTAATTTGGAAGAATCATTTGTTTATGTAATATTTTTCTCTTTTTTGACAAAACAATCTAGAAATCTCCCTATTGAGTCTTTCACTAAATTTCTGTTTTAAAAATAATTCCTATATTACTCTATTCATATAGAAATGGAGTGTAATATATAATCCATATGATTATAAGTGTTGAAAAGACATGATTACCAAAATTTTATTATTATAGAAACAACTCATTTCATATTTTCCATAATTATATATTCTTTTAAAAGTCATATTCATATCAAATCTAATTTGCCATTTTAATCCCTTGATAATTTAATGGAAAATTTAATAATTAGAAATAATTTATACTAATGTTAGTGCCATCTCATAATTAATATATTTATTAATTATGAGATGGCACTAACATTATAATATTAATATATTGATTAAACAAAGAGTAGTGCCATCTATTTAATCCCTTGATAATTTAATGGAAATTTTAATAATTAGAAATAATTTATACTAATGTTAATGCCATCTCATAATTAATAAATATATTAATTATGAGATGGCGCTAACATTATAATATTAATATATTGATTAAACAAAGAGTAGTGCCATCTATGAATTAATGATTAAATTAGAATTATCAATTAATTATCTGAAGAAAAAATCTTCCTCAGCCTGGGATAGAACAAAGGTAGGGTTGCCAACATCAAATCGCTGCTGACCTGAAGAAATATAATTTCAAATAATTTTTGAATGAAGAAAAGTCGAGAGGATGAAATACATTAATATATATTAATAATTTTATAACAATAGTGATAAAAGAACAAAAATTATTTTTGTAAATAGGAAATATAACATTTGTAAATATAAAAAATAAAAAATTCTTTTGATAAATAACAATATTTATAAAACAAAACAACTAAAAATTTATTTGTTCCATAACATAAAGGTGCTTGTCCATCTGAGAGAAAAACTGTCGCAAGAGACTCTCGAGAAGGAATTTCACAAGTGGACACATCCCTGAGAGTAACTTGTAGCACTCCTATTAGTAGCTCGGTGAGCAAACTTATTGCAGACGGACATAGTTTTATTATACTCTCATCAAAGATAAACTTGAGAAATTCCAGTGTTCATATTTTGAGAATGGTTTTCTGAGAGTGTTGAGCAATATGACGAATATTTGGTCTCAACGATATCAAGGTGCTTATTGAACAATATGAAATAAATGAAATTTGTCAGAACAGAGGTTTCTGTTGATCAGTTGATTTCTGTATGTTTATTAATATAAAACATTAACAAACAAACAAGAATCAACTTATATTTTGCAAAATGCAACAGGGAATATTGAACCTTTTTTATACAATATTTTATAATATAAAACATTAACAAACAAACAAGAATCAACTTATATTTTGCAAAATGCAACAGGGAACATTGAACCTTTTCCATACAATATTTTATAAAAAAAATACAATAAAATGTTAATATGCTGAATTTATTTTTATTTTATTAAATTATTTTTTAATAACTTGTTTGTATTCTATAAAGTTCATCTATGAAAAAGTTAATTTTTGAAATATTAATCGGGGTCTGCAAATTTTTCGCACCTTTAATAAAAGTTATAAAGAATATAAATCAAAAATATTATTTTATCTTAAAATATATTTCATACAAAGCTCTGTAAATAGCTGAACCCATTTCTTTGATTATTCTATCTATAATACATATTGGTATACAAAAGAGATACTATAGGCTGCCGTATGAATTGCCTGCCGAGAAAAACACTGATCATAACAGTTTAATTATTGCTGCTTTCATAATCAAAGTATATAAGACTTATCAAATGCAAGAATCAGATTCTCGAGAGGGAATTTCACAAATGGACATAACCTCCGAGTAACTCGTAGCATTCCTACTAGCAGTTCTCATGGGAATAAAACTCGAAATACTGTTCCCATGTGGATAAAGTTTTATTACACTCTCAAAGATAAGCTTGCGAAATTCCAACTTGGTTCATATTTTGAGAGCAGTTTTCTGAGAATGCTAAGTAACATGACAAAAGTTTGGTCTCCTAACAATATCAAAGCATTACCACTCCTGAAAAGTATTTTCAGGGTGCTTGGCCCAGCCTGGCAATCCCCGTCCTTCACCATCTGGTGTTCCTCCACAGGTGTGAGTGCAGCCCATAGTCGGAACTGGCTCCACCCCTCAGTAATCTCACCCTGGCAATCCCCGTCCTTCACCATCTGGTGTTCCTCCACAGGTGTGAGTGCAGCCCATGGTTGGAACTGGCTCCACCCCTTAGTAATCTCCCTGATTCCACTATTTCTTTTATGCCCATTTCCCCGATTGGAAATGGGCATAAAAGAAAATATATATATAAAAACAATATCAAGATGCTTATTGAACAATATGAAATAAATGAAATTATAAATATATACAGGATGTGCCAGCTAAATCTGGACAAAATAAACAATTTAATTAAACAAAATTTTATTTAACAAAAAGAATAAAATTATCAAAATTATCATTTGCACATTAATTTGGGATCCCTTTAGATTAAAATTACTCGATGTAACAAAAAAAATAAAATTATCAAAATTATCCTTTGCACATTAATTTGGGATCCCTTTAGATTAAAATTACTCAATGTAATTTCCTTTTGCCTCAATTACTGCCTCGATCCTCGACTGGAAACGATGACATGCCCTGCGCAATGCCTACTTGTCCAAGTTCGAAAACGCTGCCTCAATAGCGGCCCTGAGTAGATTTTAAATAAAAAAGTTTCATACATACATAATCTGTATTTTATAAGTATATAGATAACTAAAACATCTATAATGATATACTTGTATTTAAACTCTTTACAAATATTACTTTTGTAATAAATATGTTTGGTTTCAATCCATCTGTTACCTTATCATAAAAAATAATGCTGCCAGCGATAATACTTTAGAGCGATCAGTCTTGCCAATTTATTCCCATGCTTTGCGTAACCCACCTCCCCTACATTGAATGCATGTGGGATACATCTAATGCATCAGCACGGTACGTGGATTAGAAACTGTAGCCGATCATAATTTCCAGTTTCCAGCACCTAGTTCAATGTGACAAACTTTTTGGCCAGAGCTGTACATTGCTGCCACAGTTACAGAGGCAAAAATCTTTTATTTTGAACCTATGGAAATAATAGTTGAATTTATCATGTTCAGTTAAAAATTGGGTGATTTTGAAATTACAAGAATTCAAATTAATCTTTAAATGGTCAGAAAGTTGTGGGAAGAATGAGTGAGTAACCAAACCCTTCTGATCATTAGTCCACCTTAGACTCCACTCATTAATGGATTCCTGGCAAAGGTGGTTGCGAACAAAAGAAAGGAAGCTGTAATATAAGAGATGTTGTTATTAAGATAAGCAGTTTGCACAAGTAGATCAGCCAGTTCATTTCCCTGACAACCAAAATGTCCCCTAATCCAACAAACCTTACAGTTGAAAAGAGAGATACACATTTTGAAAAGCCTGAACATTCGGAAAGCTAATTGTGATGAAACTTTTGGTTGTTTGAGGTAAGAAAGTACTACTTGTGAGTTAGTACAGAGTAAAGCATTGTGTAGTTGATTAGTTTTTATAAATTTTAAAGCTTGAAAAGCTACAAATTTCTGCTTGTGTGATGTTGCAATAACTGTGAAGTTTGAAGTCAGAACACTGCAGTATTTGATTGTCCCAAAGGACATGAAAAGCATATCCTACACTGTTGTATGAGCTAGAACTATCAGTGAAAATTTTAAGGGGATGAGGTTGTTAAATGTCTAATTGCTGAGTTATGACTATAATAGGGGTGTGGAAACAGTCTGAAGTCAGCTGCAGTGTCAATCGGAAAGAAAACATCATTAATATTAATTTCGCCGCCTTTTTTAGAAAAATATAACATAACAGTTTCCTTAATTAAAATATCTAATGGCAGTTTATTAGCAATAACAAGATTCATGACATGATGATCATGAGAAATGATTCGGTAACCTTTAATAATTTTGATGCAAACCCTCCTTTGAAATTTCAATAACATTTCCTTAACCTTAATTTTGTTATCAGCTTCACCCCAGACAGGGAAAGCATACAATAGCTTTGGTTAGACTGCCCCCTCATAAATTGAGTCTATAGTATCAGATGAGAGGCCCCAATGCGGAGTTGCAATGCGGTTCAGAAGAAAAAGCATCCTTTTAATTTTGCTGAGAACATGTTTAATATGAGGAACCCAAGAAGCATTTTTATCCAAAATACACACTAAGTACTTAATCTCATCAACATAGATTAATTGCTTGCCTTTGAATACAAGAGTAGATTTACTGATTTTCTGTTTATGAGTTACCAACATAGCCTTGGTTTTATTACATTAAAATTCAATTTGCAATCATCCCCCCATTTAGAAATTTTACTAAAGATAGATTTAGCTTTACTATCAATATCAGAGACTGTTTTATTGACAATAGTGACAAGTTAGTCGTCAGCAAAACAGAATAAGTTGCAATCAGAAGGAAGATAGAGTTGAAAGATAGTATTCATTAAAATGTTCCAGAAGCCTGGACCACAAGCAGAACCTTGTGGGCAGCCCAGGTAGATGTCATTAGTGTAAAAAAATCATGGTGCAAGAGAGAGATTTTTCTGTTGTGAAAGTAATTGACTGCTAATTGATAAAGATAAGTAATCAATTACTTATCTTAGTACTTAAAAATTACTTCCAGTAATTTTTGGGGCAGTTATGTCTCTTAAGTTCAAAGAGTATTTTTGGGACCCAAGAATGATCAAATGCGGAAGAGATGTCGAATGAAATAATAAGATATAATCGTTTTTTTGTGAAAGCTGTTTGAATGATATTTTTGACTTTAAGGATTGCATCCACAGTATTGGTTTGAGGAGTAAAGCCAAATTGGTTACAGTTGAGCGATTTATTTTCATGCAAATGAAATTGATGCGATTAATGAGAGCTCTTTCCAGAACCCTACCAAGTACTGGAAGAAGACTGATTGGTCTGTAACATTTAGGGCTATCAAAGATTTTGGTATCAGTTTGGGGATGAAATGACAGGGAGCATGTTTCCATAAGGTAGAGAAATAGCCAGTTTGTAAGCAGTAATTCAAAATGTTACTATTAAAATTGGATTAATTGAATAAATATGTTTAATAATCTCTGTAGTAATCTGATCACATCCAGGGGCTTTACCATTTTTCAAAGAGTTAATGATATTGTGAATTTCAGTTTCTGAGAAAGGCAGGTCAAGTTCTGCATTGTAAGGTTGATTGATACAGGAACGGACAAATTTATTTGAGCTGTTATCAGAACCATGGTTATCTTTTGGGAAAAAATGATTGAGAATTAAATTAGCTGCAGTGTTATTATTAAAGCAAGGATTACCGTCTGAGTCTGTTAGTAAAATATCTTGATTGTTGTAAGAGAAATTGTGTTTTAGAAGTTTATAAACCCTACTCCATAGGCCCCTATTGCCTTCTTCAGAACAAAACGTTTTCCAAGATTGCGATTTTCTGTTATAGATAAGTTTTTGATAAGTTCTCCTAGCAATAATATAATCTTGTCTAAAAGTATCACATGTTGCAGGATTATGAGTATGCTGAAAAAGCCTGCACAAAGAATTCACCAGATGACATTGACGCATTAAGTCAGCTGACCACCACGGAACAGAGAATTTGTGGGGTTTAGAGAGAGGGATATTATTGTCAGAGCAATTAGTAACAAGGTCAGTGAATTTTGAAACAATATGGTCAACAGGGAATTTAGACTTGATAAGGTTTTCAAGCTCTTCTGTATCAGAGGAGAAATCAACATTAAATTGATCCCAATTAGCTTTAAAAATGTTATATTTTTTTATCTGATTATTATCTGTAGAGGGATTATTGGTAATATTTATTGTGAATGATAAGTAACAATGATCAGAAAGGATTCATTTAATAAGACATCCCAATTTTGAATGAAATTACTAGCTGAATTTGCAGTAAATGTAAAATCAATATGACTTTCCCTTTGGTGACCAGAGAAAGTTGGTGGACAATTGGTATTGTGGAAGGAAATATTATTAATAACTAGGAAGTCTAGAAGCAGTTCACCTCTTTTGTTTTGAAGTCTGTCAAACCACATAGGAGAACTGGCATTTGAATCGATGTCAATAAGAAGAGGAAGTTTACAATTATCTATATAATAAAATCCTTGTGTCTGTTCCTTTCAGTGATCTCATTGATTACAATCACATGATATTTTACTATGTGACCTAGCCATTTGGTAACTGAGCAGTTGCATTGGATCATAATGGCACATGACCCCAATGAGACTTTAAGTTCACAGAAGTTCAGTTACTAAATTAATGGTGGATATCAAGTATTGAGTTGTATATTATTTTGTTAATCTAATGAATTTCAGATTTCATATTAAAAAGTTTTCAAAGATTTTTGAATTTTACACTAATTATCTATTGATTATAGTTTACATTTCCATATTTAGCCATAATATGCTTATGTTAGACTTTCATTAGGCTTAATGATCACATGGTGGTGTGCTATTTTATATTTGTTCCTTTGAGTGATCTCATTGGGTTATAATAACCATATGATATTCTTTACTATCTGATCAACGTCATTGGATTATAATCCAGTTACAATCGTTATAATCCAGTTACAAAATTAATGCCAGATGTCGAGTACTTTGCAGTAAACTACTAAAATCCAGATTTTATATTAAAATGTTGTTATTGTTTTATTTTTAACATGTAATCCAGTGGTTCTCAACCACTGTGCTGCGGCACACTAGTGTGCCACCAAACGTTTGAGGTGTGCTACGAAAAATTAAGAATGAATTGTATGTACGTAATTGTATGAATCATATATATATTAGTAGTGAAATGTGCTTGGCTGTATATCCTTTTTTGCAGTCAAAGTACTGTGTTAGAAAAATCTAACCCTCGAATTTCTGTGACAGTCAAAATATTTTGTTGTTATTCATAATTTAAAATTAAGGAATAAAAATTAAATTAAAATTATGATTTCTTCAAAAAGATAAAATCCGCAGATGGTGCTATAATTTAATAATTTAATGTTTCTTTATAGAGTATGTCTGTAATCTGAATGTAATAAATAAGAATAAATGCAATAATTCATTCATTGCAATTCACATCTGGTAATGTTGTTCCTGAGGCTCTTCATTGGAAAGTGTACAGTATGCGATGGGTACGATGCACAGATTTGGTGTGATGTAAAAATGCAATGCTTTGCGAATGCTTCTACCATGGAATTACCTTACAGCAAAAAAAAAAAGAATAACAAAAACAGACAGTCATTTAATAGATCCAGGATTACATTCCTCATCCAGTTTTTTATTCACGGCTAATAATTATATGTAGCCTTCTCAAGGGTGAAAAGTTTTGTGTCAAAATTTTTGGATAAACTTAAACACGAAATCTCATTTAAAGAAGTTTAATTGTAGCAGACTTTTATTAAAATATCTACAATGTTTATAACTGCAAAAATTTGTGGGTTTCAGCTAGTCAAAAATATTTTGGAAGATTGCAAGTTGATTTTTGATTTCATTACAAGATGTAAAATAGGTTGAGTTAACTATTAGTTTTAATCTATCTATTTCAATTAAAACAGAGGTGGAGATGTCATTTGACAGGTGTGGCACAAGGGAAGCAACAATGTGAGGATTAGAAATAACTATTGTGGTTGATAAATTAAAGGAGAAGCAGCGAAAAAAAAAGTGGAAAGCCTAAGACACGGTGAGTGGGTTGCTGGAAAAGAACCAAGTCAATGTTGTTGTTGCCAATAAAATTGACCAAGTGGGAAGTAGCTGAAGAGCTCCTGCCAAGATTGATCTGGATTGCTTTAAGGGGCATAGATTGTAAAACAAATGTTAAAAGGAGTTGGTCTACTACTGGTGTAAGTCTTAGCAATATTACAGTGATGAATAAAAACAGGACAGTTTCGGCTTTTAGCCAGATAATTTGGGTTAACTTGATCGGCTGGCCTGTGACAGGTTTTGTTATATCTTATACAAGCTATGCACTTAACCTCTTGTTCTGAACATTCACAAGATTTAGAGGTATGCCTCACAGTGGCAAAGTCTGGACAATAAGTTTGGGATCTATAGTCATGTGAAAGATGACCATAGGCCCAGCAGTTATTACAATGCTTGATATTATAAAAATCCCTAACTTTTGTGCTTGGCTAGCAATGCACTTATCCCAACATTGAATCCATGACTGGAAGCATTTCTGGAAGGCTTCTTTTGGATGGGCATTCAGCTGCTCTGTAGTGGCCCTCTCAATGTCAGGAATGGTGTCAAAACATTTTCCTTTAAGCATGGTTTTAATTTTTGGGAAGAGCCAGAAGTTGCATGGTGCTAAATCTAGTGAGTAAGGTGGATGTGGACAGATAGGAACACTTTTTCTGGCCAAAAACTCATGAATCAAAAGCGAGGTGTGGCATGGCACATTGTTGTGATGAAGAAGGAAGCCATTGGCCCATTTTTCTGGTCTCTTTCTTCGTACACTATTTTGCAAACATTGCAGTATGCCCTTGTAAAATTTGGCATTTACAGTTGTTCCCCTTGGAACGAACTCTGATTTCACTATGCCCTCACTATCGAAAAAAACAATGAGCATGACTTTGATATTTGATTTTGACTGAAGTGCCTTTTTAGGGCGAGGAGATTCACAGGTTTTCCATTGGGAACTCTGAATTTTCATCTCAGTGTCATACCCATAGACCAAACTTTCATCTCCAGTTATAATTTTGGACATGAAGTCCGGATCTGAATGAAGACGATCCTTCAACTCCGTGAAAACAGACACACGATTTTCCTCCTGTTCATCACTCAAAAGTCTGGGAACAAATTTTGCACTCACTCATCTCATTTGCAAATTATCGGTTAAAATGCTTTTGCATGGACCCATACAAGATGCGAAGTTCTTTGGTAAACTCTCGAATAATTATTCGCCTGTTTGAACGAACAAGTTTTGCCAGTTTTTGCATGTTTTCTTCTGTTTCTGAGTTTAATGGATGTCCCAAATGTTGCTCATCTACTACCGACTCATTTCTGCTTTTAAATCACTCATACCACTTGTAAACAGAGTGACAGCATTATTACCATACACCAATTTCAATATTTCATCAGTTTCTTTGGCACTTTTTTGCAACTTGAAACAGAATTTAATGTTCACGCATTGTTCAAAATCCATGATGCTTGACAGACAAGGTTAACACAATCTCGCTGTAGCAGCTCTGGACGCTGACTGACAAGTCAGAACATGTTCCGAATTGATGCTGCCTGTCTCAACGGATCAGGCTATTGGACAAATTACATCAAATGGTTGTAACGTCAGCAGTTGCTGCTAAAAAAATTAATTCACTGTATTTTTTGATCACACCTCGTATATATTCCATTTGAATAAAACTAATTTCCTACTTCATAACAGAATAAAGTTTCCTCAGTCCTAATAGAAGCTAGGGAAAAATCCATGAAAGACTAAATCACAAACTGATAAGGTGAAAAATTGTACAAATCCTAGATATTCAGGACATTTTTTACCACCTTAAAAAAAGTGTTTTTATCATCTTTTTTCTTAAAAAGAGTGATTAAAACACTTTATAAAAGAAAAATTTGTTAATTTTTAAGAGTAATTAAGAATTTGCTTTAATTACACTTTGTTAAAAAGATTAATTAAAATACTTTTTAAGAAAGAGTGATTAAAGCACTTTTAAAGAAAAAAGGGCCTATAACTTGTTGTTGTTGCAAATTAGAGTGATTATTATTTGATTTTGTATTGTTCATTGATTCTATGTAATAGAATCAATGAACAATATAAAAAGGTTTAATAGCATTTAACATACAAGAATAAAAAAAAAAAGTGACCAATAAGGATGTGCCAGACCAAAAAGAAAAAAAGATGGTATGATGACATTCAAATCATTCACATTTTCAACTAGATGGCAGTACATTACAAATGCTTGATTTAATTTCCAACAGTATTCATTATTTGATATTTATTTTTATATTTGAAAATATAAAAAAGTACTGGTATATTTTCAGATATATCAATACTTTTTTACCATCATAACTTAGTAAAATATAATTGTTGGATGATTTTTGCTCAACCTTGTATTTGTAAAATGAATAATTTCCAGTATGTTTATTCAAAAATAGACTATCATAATACTCTTTCCATATACATATCAGTATTCAAAATCTTACAAGATAGTATTTAATATACAGGTAGTCTTCAATTTACAACAATTTGTACTTACAACAGACAAAAGTTATTACTAAAAATTCTCTAATTCAACTTTGCCACATACATATATATACATATATCACATTGCTTTGCATATGCATTGCAGCATCGCCATTAATCAGCAAGCAAAGCTTTATTATTGTAACCTATCGTAAATCTGTCATGTCCAGTAATAGAAATAATACTATCGATGAAATTTCCAAAGTAAAAAAATGGCAAGGAAAGCTTTAGGTTTAACCATTTTAAGTTAAATAGAAACCTAATTTATGAAAATATTAAAACAGAAAACAAACAAATTAAGAATTAAAAAGTCCTTGACTTATGTCAGAATCGACTTACGATATTGATATTGGAACAGACTATCTGTAAATACTATTATATAAAATTTTGAATACTGTAAGCTGGAGGATTGAAAATATTGTGTAGCATTGTAGGTACTTACTATAATGAATAATAAAATAAAATTAATAAGCCAACATTTGCACGCACTTTCAGGAACCAATTATGTGCGAAAGTCGAGGGCCGCCTGTATTTTATAAGTTTATAATCAATTAAGATAAAAAAACTATTTCATTTTTTTTTTAAATAGAGACTGATCTAGCTTGTAAGAATTTCAATAATTCTTTCATAACTTTTTCTGGATTAAAAGATGTTTCTGGCTCTCTATTGCTGGAAAATCAGGTGTGAATCTATATCAAAGAAAAATATTAATTTATTCATATGTACTAGAGAGATCACTATTAGTAATTCTAAAATACTTTGCTAGTTATATTAATTATTTTAATTAATATCACAAGAGAGATGATTTAATTATATTTTTAAATAAAGAATTAATTTCAATTGTCTTAAGTTTAAATTAAAATTAATTTTTTATTTAAAAATATTTCATTATTAATCTAGTGCTACTGGCATAGCACTTCTGCTTGTAACAAACAGAAAGTAAAAATATGTAATTGTATACATATGCACAATAAATTATTTAAAAGATATATTTGTGAGAGATGGCACTTCAAAAATCTTATTTTCAGATAATGCTACAAATTTTGACTCATCTTTATTTAAGGAATTTGTTAATAACTTGAATTTTAAGCACATTACCTCTAACCCCATATATCCACAGACAAATGGTTATATTAAGAGGCATGGTCAAATTTTTAAAAAGTTATTTTTAAAAACTGCTTAAGACTTTTATCAATTTCTATTAGAATACAGAAATACTCCTATAAATAAAGATACACCATCTATACTTTTCGAAATATTAACTGCTTAAACTCCAAATATTGAATAAAATGTAGATGAAAGCACTATAAGCAGCTGAGAGAACAACATAAATAATACTTTATTATAACAATTAATGTTTAGTTAACCAAAAATGTTTGTTATAATAAAGTATTATTTACGTTATTCTCTCAGCTGCTTATAGTGCTTTCATCTACATGTTATTCAATACACCATCTGCAAACTATTATTTAACCATATAATTAGAGGATTATTTCTTTTTTTTAATAAGCACCTAAAGTCTAAGGTAATTCCATCAATTTATGATAAATTAAAAAAGGATCAAACAATTACAAAAAATATTATGACCAGAAAGTGAGAAACTTAGGCAAACTAAAAATAGGTAACACTGTTAGGGCATGGCACAATGGTCAATGAAAAGAAGGTGTAATAATTGGAAAAGATAAGAGCCCTGGATCATATAAAATCCAGTTATGTAGATCTGAAAATAATATTATGAGGAATTGTGAGCATATTATTTTCTATAGGGGAAATGAGAAAGAGCCTATGGAAAATTCAATATTCACTCCTCCATGTCTTAATAGGTTAAATGACAATACGGATGAAATCTCACAGAATGCTTCCAAATTGTATGATTATATTGAAATTGATAATGTTGTAGATGATAACACAATATCCAATAGGAATGTTACCAGTAAATCTGAATGTACAATTAAACTACCTATGTATTTAAATGACTTTGTCACATTTATCAATTGAAATATAAAATTTAAAATTATATTTTTATTTATCAAAAAAGGAGGATGTCATGATTATTTTATATTGCTGTAATGGCAATACTGCTGATAATATATTATTGTACTCTGAATTGGCAACACTCATTAAGATAGCCAAGGGCATTGTTGGGAATTAAATAAATACACCGACGATTGATTATGAAAACAATATATTTACTGAATAAAAAAAAAAACGTTACACAAGACAATTATATAACACGTCTAACAAAGACAAAGACACCTCCGGCAGTGCCTGAGGCACAATAAGTGTTGCCAATTCTAGGAACTTTTTTTTTTGTGTTTGTGGGAGCCAAAGATATTACATATTATTTGATCAATATCACTAACAGGTATAAATATGCCTCATTGTTAAAGTCACAACACTTCTTCTTTGGCATTTCATCCATCTACACCATTGTACTCCATGCTGTATTCTATATAAATATGTATATAATACGCCTATAAATACAATCCAAAAGCATCTCTTATTAATCTAATGGATAAAGAATATAACATAATGTGAGGATCATGGGGGCATTGCGTAAGTAAAATTGTCAAGATGTCAGAATTTGGCCATTCCATTGTGTTTGGCACACAGATCCTTGACACTGAGGTCCAGGATTGGAAATTGACTCAAATAACTAAATTATAACAATAACAATATTTATTGAAAACAAATATATGTAAATTGAAGCGAGTAGTTAACATAATATATATTCAGCTACACATATATAATTCAATGCAAATTTAACTTTATAATAAACCTAAATATTAATTTTATGATATCCAATTGAATTGTACGAGAAAGAGTTCCGCCAAGACCTTCCTACCCGAGAGAGATACCTCTAGGATTGATTACTAATTCCTCTTGCCATAATCTATACCAAAAATACTACTGTCCATTGTCCACAAGTCCATTGGAAATCATCACAATTGTTACTCCATTGCACACTGATGTTCATCTTCGTCATTGTCTCCAGCAGCTGTCTTGCTGATGGGACAAATTGCGCTATTCCTATATTCTTTACATTTTGTTGTCTTTGTTCACTTCTCAAAATATTAACTTCTTTCTGTCTCTTTGAAGTAATCTCTGATTCTCTTCTTTCTCCTCTCCCTTCCACAAGTAAGTCTGTTTTTATTTGACTTTGTAACAAGGAACTTTCTCACGCTCAACGAGGATTTAAAAGAAATTCCTTATCCGATGGAATGATTAATTTTTATTAATTTTTCTTTTTCAAAATTTTACATTTAATTTTTAATTTAAATTTTAACATAATTTTATAACATTTCCACAAAACAAGGAAGCCATTTGGGGGTCTCTGGAACCTCACAATAATGTATTTATAAAAATATTATTAATTCAAATATAAGAAAAAATAATGATGAAAGTAGAATTCAATATGTATTTGAACTCTAAAATAAAAACAATTTATAAGCTATTCTCTACAAGAAGTCCACCATCTTGTTTAAATTTCAAACATCTCTAAGCACCATGTATTGGGTTGTTCGGAAAGTAATTTCGTTTTTTGTTCATGAAAATGAACGACAACTTTTTTATAGTATATAAATATCTAAATTAGTTATATATTGACCATTTTGGTCCAACATATATTGCCATCTTTCTGGTAGTAGCATGATTTCATGCTCCTTTGCTTGCAAAAAACTGAACCAAGTGATTTTTGACATCCTCATTTAGGCTTGCAAAAAACTGAACCAAGTGATTTTTGACATCCTCATTTAAACTGAGTGCCATCTTTCTGGTAGTAGCATGATTCCATCCTCGTAGAATTTCTGATCTTTGCTTGCAAAAACTGAATCAAGTGATTTTTGATATCTCTTCCGATCTAAAACTGAACCAAGTGATTTTTGACATCCTCATTTAAACTGTGTTTTGCTGTCTAAAGAATTCTGTAAAGACCAGAATAAGTAATAATAAAAAAAGTGCCAGATATAGCAAATATGGTGGATATAATATAACATCCCATTCATATTGTAACAGCTTCTGGCGAGTCATAAACTTTATGAAGTTTGGCATTGTCATGGTGAAACACTATGCCTTTTCTGTTAATCAATTATGGCCCCTTCTGTTTGATGGATCACTCAATTTGTCCAGTTGGTGGCAGTACACTTCTGAATTAATTGTAAAATTGTCTGGAAGATGCTTAAAAAAAACAATTCCCTTGAAATCCCACTAAACAAAGAGCATCATTTTTTTGATGAATATGGTGTCTTGGAGTGCTTTGAGCCAGTTCATTTCTTTTGCTCCATGATCGTTTGGGTTTAACTTTATTGTAAACAATTAATTTTTCATCAACAGTTATAATCCATTTCAGAAAGAGATCAGTTTCTTCACGATCTTCAACAGTTATGATCCGCTTCAGAAAGGGATCATTTTCTTCACATTTTCATCAGCAGTTACGATCCGCATCAGAAAGGGATCATTTTCTTCAACGGAGCGCAGCAAATACAGATGTTGATGCAATGGAGCAAATCTTTCTTTGAGAACATGTGGAAACCAAATATTAATGTTTCAACTGATTGTGAATGGTTGAATTCAATTAATTCAATCTTGTAGCAATTTCTTATGTTGTTCAATCAAATACAAAAATCAGCACTATTTTGCAGTAGAGAAAACTTTTATTTTTAAAAACATTGCTAACGTTTTCGGTTTTACACCATTGTCAGGCAACATACAAATTATAACAGAATTCCAAAATAGAAGGTTAGAAACTGTTGCTAAGGTTACAATAGAACATTAGAATATACTGCATTATCTTTCATTTAAATTTAAAATCAGCGTGAATTAAGAAAACATATTAAATAAAATTTAGAAAATATAAATAACCAAAATTGTGGTTGTGACTGTTACGCGGTGAACCTTTAACATTCAAAGTTAATAAATATTAGATAAATAAACATAATAAATAAATTATAAACAAGTCTTTCCATTTAAACTCTAAACAGTCTGTTAAAAATATTCCGTCCCCGTTTCCATGTTCTACATGGCTAAAAATATTGCCTTTCTTCAAGGTCATCGTTTACTCAACACGTATCTCCATACTTGTGACGGCTCCCAAGCAAGTTTATCATTTATAAGGTTTTCTTTTCTCTTTCTCTTCAAAATTTCTAGCATTTCGGTAATTACTGGTTGTGTATGCGGTGGAATCTTTTTTATCACTTCAGCTTTATCCCATAATATATCAATATCCTTCTCGTAAGCTTCTTGCGCAAGCAAGGTGTTTAATCTAGCCTGTTTTATATCTTTTTTATGTTCATTTAATCTTCTAGCTAGCTTCCTAGTTGTAACCCCTATGTATGCCATTTCTTTATTTTGTTCTTTCTCTTCTATGGGGATTTTGTAAACTCCTTTCTGCTCCAGCTTACGCAAGGGGTCCTTGTCATTTCTTATTGCATTAAAAACAGTGGTTGCTCTTTCTGGTGCGATTCTTTTATTCTTATCTTTTGCTACTTTCTTCACGACACTTATATTCCTCAGATGGTATGGAACAGGGAGAAAATCTGATCTATTAATCTCTCATGATTCTAATGAATTATTCCCAGCATTGTTTATAATTGACAATAAGGAATTATAATTGACAGAAGGAGTTCAGGTTCCTTTCACTTCACAGATTCATGATGCATTAGTCAGAAGAGGATTTGGCTATCTATGATACAACAATAGATGCTTCCATATTGTTATAAGTTGTGCAAATGGGATTGGTGGGGCTTAAGGAGTGATGGGATTGATCAGATAAAAAACAAATTTTTTCAGATAGTTATAAATACTTTGTCATATTAATACTGAAGTTGGCTTTATAAATATTAATGTAATAAGTTTGTATAAAATAATTATAAGTATTACTTGAATTATCAAGCAATAAGTTTAAAATCATCTGCATGTAATAAACATTATTGTTGTTGTCTGCATTTTTGTTTTCTGCAGAGTATTTAAATAAAACGATGCCTTGTCCTATGTCTAAAGATATTAGAAAATGAATCATTCATCATAGGCAACAAGGCACAAGTATTAATGATATTACAAGTATCATCAGAGTATCAAGCAGAACAGTGTTGAATATTATTAAACAATATCATAAAAGAGGAACTGTATCTCCTTGCAAATCATCTGGAAGACCTCAGGTAACAACTTATCAGGATGAGGTTAATCTAATAGAAAAGTCTGAGGAAAGCCCTTTCAAATTGGTAGAAATACTATGTTCAGAATTAAGTTTATTTGTTTTGATAGACACTGTGAGAAGACGTAAGTATGCATTTAGGGTATTTTCTAACCCAATCTAGGGATTTTCATAGCAAGTTAAAAGAAATAATAAATAAAAAGTGAGAAAACTCTGAGATCAGTATTTCTTTGTTCACTTCATCCAGTCTGTTACAACAAACAAACTTTTAAAACAATATTTTAAATTTTAAATTTTGTTTAAAAATTAACGTTTGTAAGAGAACACTTTAATTTTTAAAATAATTTATAAAATTTAAACAAGTATTAAAAATTCAATTTTTACACCAATAATTTGTCCTCAAACACATAGACTCTCCATGCATTTATTATTATAGTAAATCTTAAAGACTTTTAAGTTCAAAATTTAAAAATATAATGTGAAAGCTATTTAATGAACACATCAAAAACAATTGTATCAAAAACTATTTAGTTACAATTTCAAAGCACTTCTATTTCAACAAAACTAACAGTTAAAGCTTTATTTTTCACTTAGTCATTAGATAAAATATCAATGTTTATCCTTAAAAAATCCTAACTTTCACAAGAAATCATACCAAGCACTTGAAGCAGGATAAAAACACTAATTTATTATTAGATATATGTTAGGGTTTGTCGATTTTAAAAAACCGGATTCAAAAACCGGTTTTTTTGGATAAATTTGTAAAATTCGAAAACCGGTTTTAAATTTAAATTACTGGTTTTAGATACTAAAATTAATATGTAAAAATTAATTATTTATTTAATTAAAAACGTTTAACATTTTGACTTGAAATTGCTTTAATAAATAAAATTGGAATAAACTTTTGCTATCTTTGAAAAATTCACAAAACATTTCAGCAAAGAAATCTAGTGTAATTTCATTAGCTTCAAAACTCATGTATCCATGGCTTCTGCTGGTTTTATAACCCAGTCTAGCTCTTCTTTAGTGCTTTCCCAAGTAGAACAGTGTGTGGGAATCCTATTTAGGAGCACCCTAAATGAGGCCATCTTCACATGCCATGGTTCTTTTGATATTTTATGGATAAACAGGGGAACATATGTGTCTTTACGGTAGACTTTCGTTTAGTATTCCCCTCTAACTATTTTAATCCTTAGATCCAGGTAACTTATTTCTGTTTCATCTTGCTTTACTTTTTAGTTTTACCATAAAGAACACACACCAGTGTGTGTTCTGAAGGAGCCTATTTTGAAGGCGATTAAGTAAATGTGTACCTATATTGTGGTAATAAATAGTTACAACGAAATTTCAGGAACTTTTTGACTGCCCCTCGTATATACATAGATACAAATACAGTATAGTTATGTTAATATATCATGGACTGGTAAATGTTCTGACCATGTCATCTCTTACATGTCATTTTGTGCAGTTATATATTTCTCTCCTGATGTCACTCAAGGCAGGGGCTTACCCACTGTATGTGGTTAGTCACCTTCAAGCTTTGTTAAATGTTTTTGCATCTTTTTATTAATCACAAACATGTTTAAATTTTCTTTTAAAATGTACCATTTTTCTTTAACAAGATATGGATCTGTGGGAAAGACTTTGGATATAATTCTTGCATTCTTCCAATCTACACCAAAATCTTTTCATAAAGTGAATTATAAAGTGGTGCTTTTTTGTTGTATTTGGCATCCTGTGTATGTTCTTTGATCCTATCTTATAATTGCCATTTAGTGATCCCTATCTAACATTGAGTATTATTAATTGTTGTATAAATAGATATTTTATAACTACTAACTATGTGGTTTCGTTTGTTTTTCTTTTCTTACACATGAAAACACTGTCAGGCTGCTTTTCCCACTAACTGGATTTTTGTGGATTTTTCTATTAACTTTTTATTTATGGCAGTGGCAGGATGTTATTTAATTGCTACTTTTCTTATCTTCTGTATTTTCTTGCTTCTGTAATTTCATTGTTTACTTACTAAAAGCATTTGCTTTTAGAAACAAAAACTTTCATTTTTGCATTGTGTACAATTTTATAAAATGTCTATCATACATATAGTTCTAATGGAAATTAGAACTATATGTATGATTCTATAGTTTATAGTGCTGAAGATGGTCTTGTACTGAAAGCGCTTCACTAAATAAATGAATTGTGCTTATTTACTGCTAAAATGTGCTTGAATATATAAGACAGTTACTAGCACAATATTTAAAGTGGAAAAAGGAACACAGAATTACTATAGCGCTTTCAACTTTAATAAGTCATCATCAGCTTCTAAAAATTTACAGGTTTTGGAACAAAAGAATACAAATTACAGAACATTATAAAATTCAAAATTGAAATTATAAGGAAGCATAGTTAATATGTCAGAGTACAACATTATATGAATATATATATACAATTATTAAATATACAAATATATTTAAATAATAAATAAAATAAAATAACCACAGATATACATTATAAACATTACAGAGTATAATATAGCGAACGTGAATTCATGAGTCATAAGAACCATTGTGGAGGTATATTAAAGTTGAAATCGCTACAGTAATTCTGTGTTCATTTTTCCACTTTAAATATTCTGCTAGTAACTGTCTTATATATGTGTATCTCCAAGTGGAAGTTCCCTTGATATTCATATTAATGATGTGCTTGAATTTAAAATATTAAGTTAATAGAAAATGTCACCAAAACCCAATTCATGGAAAAGAAATCTGTCAATGTTTTTGTGCATAGGAAATGAAAAAGAAAAATTGAAACATAACAACCCATTTAGCATGCATAAAAAACCTATTCATATAGTGATTGATCTGTCTTTTTGAATACCTGTATCTGTTTTTTTGAAAAAGGACAAACCTAGATCAATTGCGCATGAGACGCCTGTTGTTAATAGATTATCCACAAAGAGCCTGTCATGCACAACTGATCTAGTTCGTCCTTATTAAAAACATCCTAACATTTGAACAATTATTGAAAGAAGAATCTTCTTTTCAAAAAGACAGATATGGGTGAAATTATGCTCAAGAAACAAAATAGTTGAACACCATTCACAGTCAGAATAGAAATAACAAACTTAAAAAGCTTGTGCCTTTAATACCAAATTGGCTGAAGACCAACAAGCTAATCTTACTCAAAGATGACAAATTAAACAGGCTAGTTCTGGTCAAAATAGAATTATATGACCAAGCAATGAAAAGTTTCCTGCACTCCACCAAAGTAAAGGAATTAAAAACTGATCCTATCCTAACTATTAATAAGAAGCTAAAAAACCAACAATGTAAGAAAAACTTTCTATATTTCCTAAAAATGCACCTGTTAAACAATTCCATTTGCCCCGTTTATTCGTCTTTATGAAAACCTATATACCCCAGCTAGAGTTCAGACTAGTTGTTGAGAAAGTCAATTCCCCAACTTACAGTTTTGAAAAGCTCTATCAGTATGGTGTAATTCCAAACTACAGTCATACCAATACATCTGTTCCTTCATAGCAGATAGTGCACAACAACTGGCTGCACTGATACCCCAACCAGACAATATATTAGTCACTTTTGACTTTAAATCATTATACCCTCTATCCAATTAGAAGCAGCCTCTTTAGCTCTATATAGTTTCTGTTTAACCACAGCAGACAATGCCAACCAAATAGCTGATCTGTTAAGAGATATTGTCCACACAATATATATCACAAATCAGTATTTCAATATAGAGGAAAGTAATACCAGCAGCATCAAGGTATCCCAATAGTCGCCTCATGGCTGGATGTCTGGCAGAGTTAACAGTTAGATTTAAAGAGGCCCAAATACCATCAATATATAAATATTACTGGCTTCTTACAGAAGGTACAGTACGTTTCAATTTATTCATCATAAAATTTAACTCAGAAATAATATACATAATTTATTTTGACAACTTTTTATAAAAAAACAGTTGTTCTAAAATATTTCATTAATTTATGTTCTTTTTACAACTCATGAAATATATATTCCATGAGTTTTTCAGACATATTTTATATTTTAATCTATAAATTTAATTTTAAATTCTTTAAATTATAGTACATATAATTTTTAATTATTATCAAAAATACAAAAATTAATAATATATGTATATTATTAATTTAAAATCTTATAGTTTTTTATTTAAAATTTATTAATTTTATTAAATATTTTATTTTATTTTTAATTTTTTTAATTTATTATATATTATTTAGTTATTTAAAAATAGTTATTTTATAATTTTAATAAATTTTTCATATAGAACAATAAATTTTATTTACAGAAGTTAAAATATTTTCAGGTTCTAACTTTGGAAACATGCTATAACTATTAACAAAAATATATTATGCCTGTATATTAAAACAAATTAATAAAATTTTAATAATCAGAAGAAAACCAAACAAAAAAATTTATCAAAAACTTACAAAAATTTAGTTAGGAACTGATAATATTCAAAATTTCAAAAAAGTTTAATACAATAAAATTTAATCTTTAAACATTTACTTAAAGCATTTTATGAAAGCATTTGTCGAAAACAGTTTTTCAAATAAAAATCTATAAAAAACAAAAATCCATTTTCTATTAAATTTAATGTAAAAATTTCCTACTACTACTAGTTCTTTGGTCTCAGAAAGTTGGAAAATTTTTTATCTATATGTTAAACCATTCAAAACAGTTACATGTTATTACTTTTATCTTACATTAATGTAAGATGATTATTATAAATTTATCTTGTTCTTAATCAGATTTGAATTTTCCAACTGCTAACTGTAAAGTGATTTTCAAATTTACGCCTAATATAATAAATATCCAACTTATTATGTGTTTATTTTTATATTATAAATTTTTTATAAAATAGTTGTCCTAATTTATTTGTAATTATTAAAAAGTTCTGATGACAAGTTATTAATAAAAGTAAATTTTATGAAAGTTATGATTTTTAAAAAAATTTTTAAATTTTCAATACTATTTTAGTTTTTTACAAACTGTGATCATTGTGAAAAAAAATAAAAGCAAAATTTATATAAATTATTAAAATATTATTGATTCTAATTTAAATGAGTTCTGTTTTTAATATTTTCTGAGTAAAAGATATTAATTATGGTTTCTGTTATAATAATTTTATTAAAATTTAATACGCACACAATAATTCCATTTTTTATAAAACAGGTACAGTATTTTAAACAAAACACAGTCAATTAATCAAATAACAATGAAATAGTTTTTTTATAAAAACAAAACTTTTATTTAAAAGATTAAATTGATTATTTTTCAACACAGTCATCATAGAGAAGAACAGAAAAGTTTTTCATAATATTAAAGACTATATTCATGCAAAATAATACGTAATCATTATCTTATTTCTTTAGATATCTTTAATATATTTGCAAAACTTTTGAAAAAATGGATATACTTAAAAACTTTTAAAAATTATTATATCACTAGCATATAACAGTTAATTTTTTATGTCTTACTATTAAGTTATATAGCAGTCAGTGGCGGAACTACAATGCATTGGACCCCACAATGCGGGGGCCCAAATCCTCTTTGTACTTACCATTTTTTTAAATTAACAACATAATACAACAAAAATTAAATACACGATGAAAAGAATGAAATATTCATTGAATCAGAGTAGTGCAGCTGTAGGAGAAGTAGCCAAAAATATGGAAATAAAAGATGTGATTAGAAATTTTGCAAATTTAAAACCAGGAAGAAGAATTTTAAATATATTTTATTTTGATAATTTTCAATTGTATTTTAAACGATGCAATTTTATTCTTTTTTGTTATTTTCTAATAAAAATATCTAGATAATTTTTTTTTTGTGGTAGGGCCACGAATAACATTATGCGGGGAGGCCAAAAATTTTAAGTTCCGCCACAGATGGCAATAAATTTGAATAGAAAAAATATGTGGCACAATCAAAATAAAAAATATAAAAGTAATCTGTTATTTATTCCATTAAAATGGTAACAAAACAAATTTCATTATTCATGTATAAAAAAACTGGAAAATATTGTATAAAAAATATAATAATTATTTCAGAAAGTATTTTTTAAAATAAATATAGTTCTCCTTATTTATATTTACTAATGTTTTCAATTTATTCATCTTAAAAATTAACTCAGAAATAATAAACTTGATCTATTTTGATAAATTTTTATAAAACAAATACAGTATTTTAAACAAAATACAGTAATGTCATACAGTATAGTACTAATAATATGGTATTTTAAACAAAATATGGTTAATTAATCAAATGGTTTCTTTATAAATTTAAAACTTTGTTATTAAAAAACAAATTCAAATTACTGAAGCTTATTGAAGTGAAAACTCATAAAATAAAATTAAATGCACATAAAATTATAACTGATAATTGAATATAAATTCAAATTATTCAATTATATATTAATGGATTATTTATTTTATGAAATAAGGAAATATTTTAAGAAATATTATTATTTTATTGTATTTTAAAGTAGAATTATTTTAAAATTGACTCATATAGAATTTGTCATGAAAGCTGAAAAATTAATTCTGGAAATTTATAATAAATGATGGAAAATTTTTATAAATTTAAATTTCCAAAATTTGCAGTATAGTAGAAAAGAATGGCAATGTGCAGTTTAAATAAAATAACAAACAAATAAATATACATATGAATAAAAATTAAAATGATTTACTATTTCCAAAATTTGCAGTATAGTAGAAAAGAATGGCAATGTGCAGTTTAAATAAAATAAACAAATAAATATACATATGAGTAAAAATTAAAATGATTTATTATCTATAATTATTAAAAAAATTAAATTAAATTTTAAAATTTTCAATATTTTTTTTATTTTTATTTTTAAGATTTTAAATAAGATTGTCATTTCTGTTTACTTTATAATTTCGTTTTCTTCATTTTACGGTTTTTATTTCTTATATCATCTTCAAAATTCTGATAAATATCATTTAGTTAACAAAAATATTCTTTTATATCACAGGAAATGAACAAATTTTACTGATGGTAAATAAGTAAATTTTTGAAACAATTTTAAAATATAGAAAATATATTATTGATGAAAAAGATGAGAGTAATCGAGAATAAGAAAAGCCATTTAGCTTTTATTACGCTTCTACTTATTTTCCATTCGAAGTTAACAGAATGTAAAGAAGATAATAGAGAACTTATCATCGACAGAAACAGGGATAAAGCAGCAACCATCTACGAAGAATTATGTAACCAAGATGTCAATCGATGCAAACAAAACTGATATCAGAAAAGACAGAAGATATTCCGGAAATACTACTGCTAGAAATAAAGAAAGCAATTAAAGATGAAGTGAGAAAAAGCATCGAAGGAAAGAGAAGTATCATTATACAAGCAACTTGTCAGAATATTCTCTGGCTTTATACGAACACTGGAAATGCAATAGGAAGAGAGATAAAATGGATCTCAGAAACTCCAGGCCTATCAGTCTATTGTCGCCAATATATAAAGTATTAACAAACATCATAACAAGAAAATTGGAACAAGTACTGGATTCGAACTAACCAATAGAACAAATTGGATTCCAGAAAGACTATTTAGCGATGAATCATATACACATCGCCAATTAACTGAAAGAAAAATGCAAAAAATACCATATTCCACCCTGTATGACATTCATAACCTCGAGAAACAAACATCGAGAATCAGATTTTAGATTTTTTCTTATTATTCAAGATACCAGAATATCTGTATTTGAAAGTAATGCCTCCTCTTAAATAATTAATGTAGATATATTTAAATAAAATCAATTTTCCAAAGATTTTGAACCTATTAATCTCTCTCTCTCTCTCCTTCTCTTCATTGGAAAAATTTGGGATTGAATCTTAAGTCTCACTACTCATGTTGTAAGATCGAAAGTGATTTTAATTCACAAAAAAAAACCAATAGATAACCATATAGTTGCTGAGAAAATTGTAATTGTTCATCCACCATATCTTTCGAGATAATTTAGTATTGTAAAATTATCCTTCTTAATTAATCTGCAGCATCAATCACTGTTTCTCTCATTGTTGATCATCAGTCGATGAGAACATAACCACGTAACCAGATATATAAAATTTAAAACAAGAAAATTATCCTTCTTAATTAATCTGCAGCATCAATCACTGTTTCTCTCATTGTTGATCATCAGTTCGATGCGAACATAACCACGTAACCAGATATATAAAATTTAAAACAAGTAATTCAAATAAATTTTAATTTTAAATCAAATTTCTAAAGATATCAAATTCAAAAATTTCTTCTATTATTATCATTATTAATTTTTAATTATTTTCAATAATTTTCTTATCATTTGGAAGTATACACATGAAAAGTTTCCAATATTAACTGATATAGCGCAAAAAATTCTGTCGTCTTTCTGATCGACATACTTGTCAGTATCAGCTTTTTCAAATACCAACTTCATAAAAAAAATCAAGAAATCAAATTACAAATGATCATTTGGATGATTGTCTACTATTAGCCATTTCTTCATATCAACGTGACTATGAAAATATTACCAGCTCCAAATAATGTCAAATACATCTCGGAGGACAAAGCAGTGGCTACACCCTCCGTATAAACAGAAAAGAAGAACAACAATGTCAAATTTCACATTAATTTTTTTTTTTTAATCAACCAGTATTTCCTGTAACTTATGAGTTGGTAATCAATCTGTTGTTATTTTCTAAACTTTGGGTTTTCAAAATAAAAGAATAAATATTTTATTCCAATATATTTGTTTTATTTGTTGAATTAAAATAACTAAAAGTGATAAATAAATTTTTAAATATACAAAAAGTTTTTAGGACTGAGAATGGATCCTCCGAAGTGAGTGAGCGCATTTAATTGCATAGGTGTACATAATCAAATATCAGGTTGAAGAAACGTGATCTATATAAGAGAGTAGATTGCCAAATATCTTAGCATAGAAAAGTAATTCGCATAGTAAAAAAGTTTGAACACCACTAATCTATGAGAACAAGTTTTATATACGCAAAAAAACTTTTTGTAACTATCTTTTAAATTATAAATATTATGTATCCTAATTTTGACTTGATATTTGTAAAGCCAAGTTCAAATATAATATAAATCGTCATTACAAAAAAATCTTCAAAAATATTATTAAGCAAAATCATGGATGCAAATGCCATATATATTAATCTTAGTAAACCTGTGTTGGGTACTTAAATCTATTTGAAAATGCAACAAAGACAAATAGAAAAAATGCTCTGAGAATTCCAGCAGAATAAAAATTAGAAACTGTAAAAAAACATATAATTTAATATTTAATGCATTTATCAGTTTAAATTTTTCTTACACTTCTATTATATATATATAATTAAATGAATTTATAACGCAATAAATCATTTGGATTTTTAAATGATTTAACACAACTTATTTATTTTTAGCTTCCTCATTTGTTTCTACTTAAAAGAAAAAAAAAGACAACAACAATCTCTTTCTGACAAAAACGAAAGTAAAAGCCATTAATCTAATAAATATTCAAAGAAATTTCTAGACATAAATTTATTTAATTTCCTGTAGGAAGCCAAATTTCTTTCAAAAATAAATAAATAAAAAATAATAAAATGTGATGAGTGAATTATTGCAAACTTTTATAATTAGACAAACGACATTCTTAGAAATTAAACTTAATAAAAATTTTACAGTTATCTAGCAGAATTTCTAAGATTTTTTTTCTTTTTTAGAAGTCTAATCTAGAGGAAACAAATTTTTAGGAAAGCGAAAGAAAAATAAAATACCGTAATGGACGTTTCTAAAAATTAGCGCCATATTTTTGTTTATTATCGTAATTTAAAGTGACCATTTCCTATTCATGCCAATCCGGAATAGGAAAAACTCAGTGGGAACTATAATTTTAACTTGTTTTATTTATATATTTAACAGATTCATTATTTCATTAATTAATAATAGCATCAATATAATAACATTGTATTATCAAATGTAGACGATTTCGCATTCCATTTTCAAAAAATAAAAAAATCTCCATCTTGAAATTGAGAAGGATTTTAAAATTCCCAACGTTTTCTGTTATTGGAACAATATATGAAAAATCGGTACTGTCCCTGAAAATCCGGGACGAATGATCACTCTATTGTAATTAGAAGTTTTAATGAATGAAATTAGATAAATAACGAAAAAATAGCAATTTTTTAATATTTATATCTGGAATTTATAATTAGACATAAATTTGCAATAATAAATTTAAAGATTATTGTAAGCAATACGGAAAAAAAAGGATCAAATGTCTTTTGAATTATTTTTTATTTCCCAAGGAATTGGATTTGGATTCGTCTATCTACCAGCCATTATCACAGTGGGATATTGGAGAATGATTGCTTATTGAGTAATTCATCATAATTAAGGACATTACAGCAAATCCCTGAACAAAAGAGAAGCTCTTTCTCTGTATTTATTAAATGCAAAATTTCTTACATTTTCATATTTAAATTGCAAATTATGTGCAGTGTGATCTCCGCTGCTTTAACGCTTTACGCCGTCAGAAATAATATTTCAAGGAGATTTAAATCTGATATATGCTTCAAAACTAGGCTATATTATTCACGTTTGACACACAGTTTCAGGGATATCCGTCTTGTAATGTTTCTAATGGCCACCGTTTTCGTATGGAACGATTATCATCTTGTAGCAAAATCAAAATTAATAGCAAGTACGAGGATGAGTTGAAAAAAAAAAATGAAAATCTTAAATAAACTCAGTTATTATAGAAATTTCTAGATTATCATCTTGTAGCAAAATCAAAATTAATAGCAAGTACGAGGATGAGTTGAAAAAAAAATGAAAATCTTAAATAAACTCAGTTTAACTGATTTTCTCTAAAACTGATTTTCTCTTCTCTAACGTGGGATTTTAGACAAGCAACTATAACAAGACCAGCTCATTACACTTCAAAATTAGTAAGATATTCTATTCGACTGCAACAGTAAGCGTTATTTTCATTATTTTTTTACAAAATTCCTATCAACATGATTCTAATGTGATCTGTCCGTTGACACGCCTTCGATTCCGAAGTTATTCATTTAAATCTGTTTTTACATATTCCTGACCTAACGTTTTTGATTCATATCAACACATTGCTCAACAAATACGATTTTTCATACTTTTCTACAGCAGAAAGTCTGTCTCTATTAGCAAAGTATGCAAATCATACCAATTTCACTCAAAAATTCAATAATAACACTCTGCTCTGACGTTTTTGATTCATATCAACACATTGCTCAACAAATACGATTTTTCATACTTTTCTACAACAGAAAGTCTGTCTCTATTAGCAAAGCATGCAAATCATACCTATTTCACTCAAAAATTCAATAATAACACTCTGCACCTCTTTTTATCATACTTAGAACACTGTTCGTTGAATTTAAATTTTTGAAATGCCAGATATAATGTTTAAACTATGAGAAAAATTGAAATAATAAATATAGGCCTAGTTGTATACGTGCACTACAGTATTTAAGCAAATTCCTCTATATATACTTGTATATATATTCAGAGAGATTTACGACTTCGTATGATGAAAACAAATAATAATAAAACAGTTATATAATGCTAAAATTTTTATACAACTTGTAGATCTTTGAACGTTATCTAAAGCGTGAGATGAAATTATATTCTAAGAATTCAGGAAGAGGAACATGATCTGCTGACATATCTTTGCACGAAAGCTAATATTTAGGGAAATAGAGGTAATATACTTTTCAGTCGAATAGAGCTTGCCAATCTGACACGCTACATGGCGGGTAGGAGACAGTAGAGTATAGAGAAAAGATATGACGACTATCAAACATGCAAGCTAACTATAGAATATAAAACTGCACACTTCAACTGCAGAATCACAACAGTTCGCATTGAAGGACGACTAAGTTACATTATAAACTGTTTTCTATCTTGATTAATCGCCTCATTTAGGGTCTGTTAAACGTCGAATAGCTGGGGACCTTTAGGGGAATCTGGAATGCTTCATATGAAGGGATCGACATTTAACTATTTTGCTGTTGTTGCAGGTGGCTTCTTGTTTGTTTTAGATATTTCTTGATATCTTAATGCTGACCAAGTTTTCATTCTTATTTTTCTTCGTAAGGTGAGTAGTGACGCCATTCGGACCGTTCTGTTTATCTTAGATTTAAATATATAGATAAGATTAAACACAAATTCTAACATTTACTTACAATATTCATTTGTTAAACTATATATTAAATAGAAAAATAGAGCGCATTCTTATATTTAAGGCCGTTTATTAACAAATCACACAAAGTTTCGTGATCTTACATAAAATCACGAACTATTAGATTTATTTATTTTTGAATAAATTGTCGAATTCTTTATTTTTTATTAAATAAATTATATTATTTTGCTTTAAATTTGATTTATTATTTAAAATTATATTTTCTATAATA
>AYEL01083190.1:0-20739 GCA_000484575.1 Olivierus martensii | reverse complement strand
TATTATTAAAAGCATTTTAAAAATATATATATATATATAGATAGAAATCAAAGTTGAAATATTTAAAAAATATTATATCAATTTATTGGCAAAACTGAATTAATTCTGAAAATTTTATGAATAAAATGATACGCATGAATATTTAAAATTATATTCGAGATAAAAACTCTTTATTGATCGTTCTGTTTATTGATTATATATAATATATAAATCGCTTAAAATTCTACTTTCACGAAATTTAAAAGAAAGTTTATATTTATTGATTATATATAATATATAAATCGCTTAAAATTCTACTTTCACGAAATTTAAAAGGAATTTTATAAAGTGCTATAAATTTACCTTTTTTTTTATTTTCTCAGCAGTCGATCGAAACATGTTATTAGATTAATAAAAACAAATTTATTCTTCTTTTATGAAAAATATTATTCTGATCGTGCGTAGGTTTAGCTAAAATTGTGTTTTATTTTATTATTTTTTTTAAATCTAATTTAAAAAATATTTTAAATATATACCGTATATATAAGAATGTACTATACTTACATTTATGCATTAAAATGTTTAATATTAATATGATTTATTACTGCAATGCGTATCATAATTGAACAAATATCAAATTCATTCTGAGGCCTGAAGCGAACTCTTTCTATCTTCTAATTCTTTTTAAAAAGAACTTCAAAAATGATGTTTTGCATGTCTATTTAATATTACCTTTCGATAGAAAAAAATATCTTATTTAAAGATATTTATGATAGTGTCTACTGCAATAAGAAGTATTATTATGACTTCTGTACGTAAAATATTAAAATACAAATATTAATAAAAGAAACTCCGGATAGTAATGAAAATAAGAAATGTTTTTTTAGATTCTTAAGATATAATTAATTATAAAAAATATCACATTAGCTCAGAACATTATTAAAATGCATTCTAATGCTGATTTATAATTCTTTTTTTTAGTTTCATCTATGGAATTCACAGATGAAACTAAAAACTATCGTTATCGGAAATGGATCTAGAAGAGACGAAAAAAACTATCATTATTATTGAAAATGGAAGAAGAAAACTATAGTTTTCTTCTTCCATTTCCAATAATAATAAATATAAAATATGTTTGAATTATTTGACAATATTTTCAATTCTTGAACAACATATTCTTCAAATAGTCGTGTGATATGATAAATTCTAATTTATTTTAATAATAAGTAGCAATTCATCAATTATTTGCAAGAATTTTATTAATTATAGATTGTCATCATCAGAAAAAATTAAAATAATCTGTATTTTTATAATTAAATTCATATTAATTTTAATATCAGACCGTACGCATTAATTATATATTTTATTTTAAATAGACTACACATAGATATATTAAAAATAATAATCTAGAAAAAAATTATTATCGATATTTATTATATTTTATATATAACTTTTTAAATTTTTGGCACGCCAGCAGAAAAAGGTTCGCCACCCCTGTTCTAGACACTTGATATTAAAGCTTGAAATTTTTACAAGGTCGTGAGGGAATAAAGCTTACCATATACAATTTTCGTTTACTAGCTTAATCCGGAAGTGAAGTTATGGAGATGGCAAATATGGCTTAAGTTGGTTCGTGTAAATATACAAACGGTGTGCGCCGCGCGTGTATGTAAATGTATATATATGGTGTTAATACATTTACACATAATTTTCAATTTATACATATAAAAATGTTTATGGACAATGTATATCTTCCCGCTGGAATTTCCTACTTCCCTATTATATAGAAAGTTGAAATTTGAAGATTATAGAAAAACTACTGAATAATTTCGCAAAAATTAAGCAACCTGGAATTGAATCCCAAAGGATAAGGAAGGGGAAAGCTATATTGCTTGTTTTCTTTATGGACACTTTTAAAAATCAGTTGAGTTAAAAACAAATATTTTAAATCATTAAAATATCTATATCTAGAGATTTTGCGGACACAGATCACGAAATTGATGATGATTAGTTTTTAATTCAAAATGATTGAATCCATTATGACACTGTAAAATTTAATGGATATTTTTAGCCGGATTTTTTTTATATCATCAGCCTGATTTGATGTGTGCAAACGCTATGATGTTCGAATAGAGGATATCAGATTGAATTTGAATCTATCCCTTTTTAAATATTTGGTAGTCCAGACCCGAATGTTCCATAATCACTCATATCAAACTCAGTTGTCATTTGACGTGAACGACTATGGAAGGATTGCAAGGTACTCACTTGTTAGGAAAAAGTAGAGTCATTTGTTGACAAAATCATACAACGACCAAACTGTCATAATTATTCGCATCGCTAAAAGATATGAATTAGATGTGATTCTTCTTTTCCTGCCATAAATAAGCTTATACAATTTGTCCAAGAATGAATATTCCATACTTAATAGACAGCTTCAGCAAAGCTTTGACGCGAACGTAAACGCGAAGAAAAATGACGTCATTGACATCTCAATTTTGTTCTATTTGGAGTGTACTCCTGGGGCAATAATAGGAGCAATTCTGGGTCTTGCTCGACAGCTTCCAGTAATATTAACTAGAAAAAATATTTAAATTAAATAAAAATGAAAGAAAGCTTTTCCATGCAGTGTGCATCAATCAGAAATCATGCCTAAAAATATGGTATAAAGATAGGCCTTCAAGTTGTGACTTTTAACGATATGGTATAAAAGTAGGTCTTCAAGTTATGATTTTTAGCATTTTTAATATAAAATTTAATCATTAATCATAGATACAAGTCTAAGGAACGTGCATACTAAAAGATATAGCATTATATTTACTCGTTTAATCTCTATAAACAAAGGTAATCACTAACGCGAATCTTCCTGTCTAAGCGTCGAATTTGCCATTTTCGTCGTGTAGAACGCGTACGAATGTCGTCAATACAATGAGTTTCCTTAACTCATGATTCGACGTGAGGAAGTTTCTAGCGACGAACTCGAAATGACGCCATGATTTCGTCATTCCAGCGTTCTACGTCATTCTCGTGCTACACATGCGTATTGCTGAATATTTCAATTTCTACTCGAAAGAGAAAGTTCATTGAGATCTTATTTCGTGTGATCGTAATGGTGTAGGTGTTCGGCAGATATAAAAATTTAGATAGGGTTTCTCCGTAAAAAATGAAAACTAAATTTCATTCTGTAAATTTGTATGTGAATAATGTTTATTGTTCCGATCCGATTTTTAAATTTTTGCATAGAGAGTTGAGGTAATTAAACATCAATAAAATTTTCTCATCAACTTCAATTCGATATATGATTCGGATATTCTTAGAACTGAAAATATATAAGGTCTCTAGTAATGCACAAAAACTACTAACATATTATTTATTTTTCAACAGCATACCAAAAAAGCTTTTCAGGAGACATCGCACCAAAGACGCGAACCCGGGTCCTCTTGGTGGCACGCCAACGCCTGACCATCCGTCTGACAAGGTGAGATATTAAGGATGGGTGTTCATTCTGGGAACACGCTGTATACTAGTTTTCAAATATTTAGCGTAAATTCACGCAAATGGCAACACAGTACAACAAACTTTAAAAAACAAATGAACAGTATCAAATATAATCCGTATATTTGCAAAAAGTAATTGATATTTTAGATATTTTCATTTCAGGAAATTTTACGCATTCTTTTTTGTGCAATATTTTATGTACAGATAATATAGTGTGTGTGTGTGTGTGTGTGTGTGTGTGCTTAAAGTTTTCTCTTTGTTTCCAACCAATGAAAAGCGAGTACTTATCGAATATAACAATCAGTGGCAGAAGAACCACAGTAAGTTTTCTTGGTTTGATTGGTTTTTGATTTATGATTGAGAATAATTTTAGTTTAGGATAAAGAAAATCAATTTATCGTCAAGGAAGAGAGATTATTTAGTGTTCGTCAATATTTTAAAAACTAGAAAATTAAGGAAAGACCTATATAATTATTATAGTAATGATAATATAATATAATAATCATTTTAATTATATTATAAGCATTTTAAAAATATAGTCTGACCGAAATAGAATGACTGATTGTCTGAAAACATCATGTGATAGGAGCTGCTCTATTATAAGAATTAAGTTAAAATGAAGACTTTAGCGGATTTTTGACCCTCCTCTTGAGTTTCTAAGGTTATGGAAAAGTTTGTTATAATTCTGAATAAATTAAATTTTTCTTCTGAACAGTTTCTATAATGGCCTCGAATATTACGAATTATTCTATCAATACGTACAAATTCTCTAATATTATTATTAACCAACCGATTATTGTATTTGTTCAGACTTTCAGTTAAATACCAGTAAACATCGTTTATTTTAAAATACAAAAAAGGAAAAAATTAGCGATTATTTTTGTCTTGAGCCCGTGTGTGACGATTTTGTCTAAGAGAAAACGTTTAAATATATATACTATATGTATTTATATCAATGAAATAGATATTAATAGACGTTATTTATAATCAAGACATTACTATAACATAGGCCTATATCAATATGTTAAGAGATAATATCTTCATTAACTTATCTTCAGCAATATTACATAAATTATAGCATTACAAAATATTTTCAACAATGATTTTTATATGATATATATACAATATGAAGCATTTATTATAGTATTAAAATAATATCATTTTTATTTTTTAAATATTATTTGGGAATCCGTTGTGAAGGAATTGGCTTAATTTATTTTCTTTGTTCTTCAAGCAGATAAAAAAACAAGAAATATGATGCGATGGTAAATCTGTAGAATCGCTACTTTTGCCGTAGGAGCTGAAATAATGGCACTGGACCGGAAATGACGTCATCGGGGGGCTTAATCTGACTTCCGATAATGGTGCAAGCACAAAAAATCCAAAGTAAAAAATTAAAAAAACAAGCTAAACTAAAATACCCTCCTCGTCTACCGTCCGGTCGCCGCCATGACAGTAGCAACTCAGCGGAGCCTCAAGTGACAATACCGCTCTGACGGCTGAGCAGACGTCCAAAATTTATTATTATTATATTATAGTTTATTATAAATCTTATAATATTTCTTCTTGTACTATTGAAGAACTTATTTCTTAATATTGTTAATAATTTATAAATAAAAGCGTTTACTTGAAATAGGAGGATAAAATTCCTTAGCCGAAAGATGTCAAACGATTTTTCAACTGTGAAACGATTTTTGGCGCGTAAACGCTTGTTGCCAGATTTGAAAGTAAAAAAGTTTCGAAGTTGTGCTCCAAACGTAGCGCATTTATAGTTGCAAAATAAAATTCTTATTTTTAAATATTCATAATATAAAAATTACCTTCTTTTACCTCTAATATAAAAAAATCCTCTAAAATACCTCTAATATAACAATTAAAGACCGCTGAAAAATTTGTGAGGAGAGCCGGCCGTCGCGTCGCGTCGAGGGAGTATCCGGCCTTCGACTTAGCCTGACCTTGATTGACTTTATATTATTTTGTTGAGGAGCGGAGCGACGAAACTTATAGTGGTCCCGGCTGGTGCGCGTAGCGCGCTAGGAGCCCCGAAGGGGCCCGCGTCCCGGGACCGCTATTGGATCGGCCCCCTCCGTTGTATTCGACGGGCCCGCAGGGCCCCGTGTAGTTACCTTTATATTAGGCACCCGAACGCGTCTGAAATCTTGTATTTAAAAAACACGGGGACCTGCGGGCCCGTCGAATACAACGGAGGGGACCAATCCAATAGCGGTCCCGGGACGCGGGCCCCTTCGGGGCTCCTAGCGCGCTACGCGCACCAGCAGGGACCACTAAAAGTTTCGTCGCTCCGCTCCTCAACAAAATAATATAAAGTCAATTAAGGTCAGGCTAAGTCGAAAGCCGGATACTCCCTCGACGCGACGCATTCTATATTTTAAAATAAAAATATTTATATAATATATTATTTAAAATATAAAAACAGTAACTTCTTAAGAACTTAATCTTAGCAAAAATATCTTATAAATGTACTAGAACATTTACATTAGTATATTATGAGAATTAAAAAAGGAATACAATGTTTAGAAATATTATATTACCAAGATAAAAACTTGCAATGATTCTGTTCAATTAAAATAACAATAAATAAAATGGATAATTTTCAAGAAAACCAAGCAAAAACTAATAGAAAAAAAAGTAATTGGTAAAAAATACTATAATCATCATTGCATTATTATTTAATGATTTGAATGTTGTCAATGTGTATATATAAATATTCTACATATTCATTCTGATATAATTTTTTAGATCTTAAGTTATAAATCATAGATAACTTCCATTGATATTTTGAAGAATAATGTATTATTATTTCATTTTAAAATCAATAAATTTTTTTATATTTTTTATAATGATTTAAATTTCAAAACTGGAAAATTACAGAAACATAGTTCAAACTATAAATGTTTTTAGTTGTGAAATTATCAACTACATACTAGAGTACTGTATTTATACTTTTAATAAAAAGTTTAAAATATTTTTTTGTTTCATTCACTTATCGCTATGAAAAATTAACAGTCATTAACAATTTTCTTTCAATAATTAATTGCTAGTTAAAGAATCACAACAAAAACTTTCAATCGCACAAAAATCAAGATTTGGAATTCTAAATTCTATTTTTAATAGTAACGTTCCATAAAATATTCGTTCATTCAATCAAAAAACTAAATTAATAATATGTATGATGATGTGCTTACTAGTTTAAAACGTAACATACGGTAAACATAGCAAATAATACCTTCTAATCGCTCGAGATCACCGAATACACCAGGTCTCATTATTATTTAATTTTCTATACGGTTCGTTGTATTTTTTTTTTAATTTAAAAAACAAAACAAAAAGTAGTTTCTCTCTCCGAGATTCCAGAAAAGATGAATAAGATCAACTTCTCTCTTCCTGACGACAGCACGACTGAAGGTCAGCCAAGCCTGTTTGATTGAATCTGTAAACAACCTGTTCGTTTGCATATATACAAATGTTACCTCTTCCTTTTCTTGATATGCATTAATTCATACTGCATTTTAAGTTAGGAGATAAACTAAAAACCGAACTATTGTTGGCTACAGACGACACAAAATCAGCCGACGAAGACCTAACCCGAATGAAAATTAACTCTCCTCGCGACATTCAATTCGCATCGCGAGTTTCGTATTTTGTTTATTTCGTTTTGTTTACATTTTTAATCTATATTTTCGTTATTATTATTATCCTTAACCGTAAATCGATTAATATTAAAATATCGTTTAAATAATTTTTCTTTGTTGTTTTTTTTTATTTACGTCTTGTTACCGTAGTAGCATTAATTGATGTGATGTCATATTCGTATAGTGGCACGGATAGACAAGAAGAAGTACGGATGCGCTTTAATCCATTTTTATATTTCCGGAAAGTTTGTTTTCTCAACATTACAACTGATTAAACTACGTATTACTTTTTTCGCTTTAAATCCCCTATATAACGAGTAGATATTTTTGTGGTGTATGGTATTATGCTAATATTTAATATCGTATCGAAAACTGCTTACGTCTTTAATTAATTCATTAATTATTTAACGAGTGATATATCATTATAACAAGTCTACTTCCATATTAAAGTTACAGTAGCACAGTTTGTCTCCAATCGAAGTTCAAGGATAAGTTCATTGAAGCTTGTTTTGAATGGGTTTCTGATAACGATCTACGTTATTTTGGCTTAGTAAATTATAGAAAAAAATAACAATAACGCGTTATAAAAAGCGCAAAATTTATTTTTAGCGAATTAACTTTGTTACGCGTCTTATATTCATTAATTCATCTATAAATCGATTGCAGACAGATTATATAATCAAGCATATCGATTACATACGGCATAGATTAATGTTTAATATAAAAAAATCATAATATTGAACACATTAAAGAACTACTAACTGGATATACTTTTTGTGGAGTGCCAGACTTCATAAAAAAAAACGTAAAATTTGCGATAAAATGCTCCAAATTCTTAACTTTTTACCGTTTAACTACATTATAATTAAGTTTTTGCCCTATACACGCGTGTTTATTAATTTTAAACAGTATTAGAGACATCGTCCCATACACACTACAAAAATAATTAATTGTAAAACGTATAAAGTACTATTGGTTTAAATATTTTACGAATTTTGCAAAACTTGGTACGTATACACACACACACACGACAGAATTAGTTATGAAAAAAAAGCTTAGGTACTCTTTATGGACTGTTACACTTAATATAGTACTATTAAAACAACAAAAATTAAAATATACAAATAATGCAGAAATTTTACTTAATCTTAACATTTAAATAAGTATAAATAATACTAAAATTAGTTAAATTATAAGCAAACTTTTTTTACAAGTGAACTTTTCGTCTACTTACAGATACTCACGATCATGTCTGGTTTTTAAAATATAAAATTCACAAAATATATCTGGTTTAGCTAATTTTCGACAGTTATTATATGAACTACGCGTATGAGCCTATGTACAAGTATGAAAAAAGGACGAACACGAGAGATATTAACTTGGACGTACTGTATAACAATGTGATCAATAGGTACGAAGTGAAAGCTCGACCTTTCCTGCAACATTTCACGTGTTCCTTGTGTGGTTACGTCACCGAAGAACACTATTGATTTTACCTTTACAACAAGAAAAAAGATGGAAACTGTTCTAAAATCTGACAATTACTATTTATTTAACGAATTTTAATATTCGGAATGTAAATTGTTGAAATTCTCAACATTTTTTTTTCTTCCCTTCTTCTCTATTAGGGAAATTTAATAAGGACGATCAATTTTATCAAGGTGCCTTTGGGAAGTTTTTTTAACGAGTTCCTGTACATTCCTTATGAAGTTAAGTTATGAAATATTTATAATTAAAATAATTGTGTTATAACCGAATTACGTCTCATTCTTGGTAGTCCGAAGTACTCATTTAAAGCATCGTTTTAATATAATTATTATTATTATTATTATGGAGAGGAGAATAATAAGATAAAAATATCGCAGTTAATCTAAATGTAAATTATGACCGTAATTAAATTGTATTAGTGTCTGCATTCCCTTCTTAAAAGTATGCTGCGAGACTAATTGAATTAGTTACAGCTGCTTATTTTCTTAGAACTATAATGTAAATTTGAAACCGTATATTAATAGTTAACGTACTAATGATGTTTAAAAGAGCGTCGCATTGTGCATATGCTTAACTGTACACACTTAAGTAATTGTCAAACTTATCATGACGTGTTTGATGCTTCATAACCAAAACAAAATACTATCCTTGAATATAATACGCTGTAGTATTTCATTAACAAATGTTTAGTGTGTGTGTGTGTGTGTGTGTGTGTGTGTAGTGCGCAAATGATACTTTATTAACAAATGTCAAGATTGTGTGGTTGCTCAATGTAATAATAAAAAGTAATGAAAGACTTCGTACAGTAATATAAATGATATTTATTATTATACTGGCCATAAAAGGATAATTTGTTTATTCTGTTAAACAGACTCCTTCTTTGTGACAACGTACGATTGTTACGAAAGCAATACGTCACAATATTTTCGGAAAAGACTGCTCTATACAGCGCTTTTCTAAATCTCATACGACTGATGGTAAAGCAAATATGGCTTTATTTCTCAGTCTTTTACAGTATTAAAATGGGGAAAATTGGGGAAATGAGGTGTGTAGTGCGCAAATGATATTCTATTAGCAAATTTCAAGATTCTGTGCATAAAAATTACAGTAAATATTATGTGGTTGCTCAATATAATAATAAAAATAACGAAAGACTTCGTACAGTAATATAAATGACATTTATTATTATACTGGCCATAAAAGGATAACTTGTTTATTCTGTTAAACAGACTCCTTCTTTGTGACAACGTACGATTATTACGAAAGCAATACGTCACAATATTTTCGGAAAAGACTGCTTTGTAGCGCACTTTTCTAAATCTCGTACGCTTTATGGTAAAGCAAATACTGCTTTATTTTTCAGTCTTTTACAGTATTAAAATGGGGGAAAAGCCAGGTTTCTTTTTATTTAATCGAGAATGACACAGTTACACAAATTCCACGTGTAGAGCACTAAAAATAATCAATCAATAGATCTACATGCCGTGAATGATTTTCAGATTACATTTGTCTTCATAAATACTAAAATAGAAGAATCGACATTGCGACATTTTAGACAACATATTCGACGCTAAATATTGATAAGAAAGCTAGACATAAGTATACAATTGAGTTATTTTAATGGACTGAATATAGTTGCTAAAATAGATTATTGTGTGCGTATTGTGGCTACTGAGCTGTAGCATTTAAGAGGCCACTGAAATGCATATTTTTTATTATTATTATTAAAGCGTGAGACCCCTCATATTATAATCTTGTCTAAATTCGTCCCTGTTTCTATTATTTAAGAGAAAAATCTTTATGACGTTACACAAAGTTATATTTGCAAATTTAGCATAAATCACAACATATAATTCAGTTTTAGAAATAATAACAGATAATGTAGATCAACAGCTTTGTTTTCGCATTAAAATTCTGTTAATTCAGTTAATTCTTTTAACCTTAACAGATGCCCCGTTTAGTAACGAATCGCTCATTGCTTCCGCGTGGATTAACATATCGATAACCTAATTTTATAGCTCGAAATCGATCATTTTGTATTCTATATAAAAAAAAGTATAAGCTGTTATGAAATATATCCACTGATTAAATCAACTAAATCTTATAGAAATCCAAAATTTGCATATTATGTACGTCACAAGATAATCCAGACTACCAATTTTTTGTAAAGATATACGATATCTCGTCCCTGTTCTAACTATTGAACAACAGAAGCATTATAAATGAAAATGATTTACATGCACGCCTATTGAAACTCTATACACCCTCAACACGTAATCTGCATTTTTTTTTTCAGCAATAAATTTGAAATATGAGAAAAGTAGGAGAAATGTGTGTTTAGGGCAATGAACTGTATTTATCATTTCTAAGCTACTATAAAATGATTTGACATCTGGAAATGACAATTCCTCTTTCACGTTTTCTGTTATCCCACGGGAATCTAGTGAATACCGATAATTCCTCGTGTGTATAGACCTATATAGAGTATATATATTATCTGTAGAAATTAGTTATTTTATGAAAAAATGCAATGCTATTTCACTCCAATTATAAGTTAAAAAAAATAATTAATCGGATTAACGAGTTATTTTATTGATTAAAATATGTTTATAGGTGCAATTATATATTTTAAACAAAATTATTCTCATCTGATGCTGAACAAGATGGAGATTCACATATTCTACCTTCCTGATTTTCTAATTAAATTAAACAATACGATTATTAAAATTATATAAAATATAATTTATCAACTGGTATCTGATAATTTTGAAATATCGTTTACAGAAAATATCGCCATCTTACTTCAAGATCAAAAATTGAGATGATCAAAGGTTGTTATCTGATGAACATTTTCATTTTATTGCTGTTTTGTCTATGAGAGAATTGTTTGACATAATAAACGGGTCTTCGCTTGAATTTGTTAATATAATTAGCGCTGATTCGAAGTTATTAAAGTTAATAAATAAAATTTTGCACGCTTCTGCACTTCAATAAACTTTAATAATTATTTATAATTTAATATATATTCTCAGATCTATTGTTAAATTTTGTCGGAAAAATTTTAATAATTTTATACAAAAATAAAAAATTGTGTATAGATTGTTACTTAAATAAATAAATCTAAATCATTTTGAATTACTTAAATTATTGATATCTTGGGAGTTTAATGACGTCAATACTTGTTTCTTACGAAATTTTATGACGATATATTTAAAATTGTTTTATTATATCGCCTGGAATATTTTCCTCAATTCTCTCCATGCAGCAATAAAATGAAAATATTCAAAAACGGTATTTAAATGATTGAAAATGTGAAGCATGGGAATCAAGATCCAAGTTTGGATTTTACTAAAAAAGAAAGAAATATGGCTAATGGAAAGAAATATAATCTAAGAATTTGATCAATGAATCTTCAAAGAAAAAAGTTGAATTTCCTAAAAGAAAATTTTTTGCATGATCAATAATGACCCAATTAGAAAGAAATTGCATTTGTTAAAGTAACAGAAGCATATGTTCAAAGCAGGCACTTAATGAAAATAAATAGCTATAAATTTTGTAATATATATTATAAGTTAATTAAATTCTTAATAAAAATATCGCATCGACTACTAAATAAAAAAACAGAAGGCCTACTTAGCTATACTAACTAAAAGAACTTATAAGAATTTGCCTAATTCTTCTAAATAAAAAGAAAAAAAAAATTATTATTATGATTAAGTTTTTCCTGTATATCTATGGTCTTTATTGAGTAAAATAAATACTGTATTTGATTTTTTTAACAAAAAATATTTTCGCTTCTCTGTACAGCTTGAGTGCGTATTGTCTCGATGACAATTTTGATGCACCACACATGATGGCATAACGCCTAGGAAAGTTTCTGTTCTTTATTGAATAAGAAATCATAGTGACGTTTGAATGAGTTATTTCTCCATTACAGTAAGAAACTCAGAAACGATATTTATACTAAATATTTGTAAAACATAAATTAAAAAATATCAATAGAAAACCGATAAGTTAACAGAACTACTCATCATCATCCATATTTATCCACCCGATATATTGTACAAACAAAAGTTGTGTTCGAAGCAAACATGGATGATTTGTATATTTACAAAAATTATATCTAAAGTAAATTGGTTTATAATCTAACTAGTGAAAATTTCTGACGTTGTCGAGCAGTGGCGGAACTTAAAATTTTTGGCCAACCATAAAATATTATTCGGGCCCCTACCACCAATATATATATATATTTTATCTAGTTATTTTTATTAGAAAATAACAAAATTGCATCATTTAAAACACAATTGAAAATTATCAAAAGTAAATATATTTAAAATTCTTCCTCTTGGATTTTAAATTTGCAAAATCACTGATCACATCTTTTATATCAGTGGTTCCCAACCTTTTTCTGGCCGTGCCCCACCTAAGCATTTCTAAAATCGTGATGTCCCTTATGACATATAATTTTTATTATTCAAAAAGTGATATCCTATTCACGTAGAGGAAGCCTAAAAGGCCATTAACTTGATCTAAATAAGCTTCCAAAGAACATGGCATCCATGAAAGAGAAAAATAAAAGAATAAAAGGACAGTTGAAGGAAGTATTGAGGAAGAAATCACTAAGAAATTGTTTAAAAAATAATAATAATAATATGAAGTGATTTGAAAAAACAGCAAAGTTTCAAAACCGCTGTGTACATTCTGATTTTAACTTTAAAAATGTATATGTCACAATATATATTTATATAATGTCCCTAAAACCATAAGAAATGCAAAAAATTCACTGTTGATAACTCATTCTCGAATTGCCCCCTTTAAAAATCAAATTGCCCTCGTTGGGAATCACTGCTTTATATCCATATTTTTGGCTATTGCTCCTACCACCGCACTGCTCTGATTTAATGAATGTTTCCCTCTTTTCATGGATGCATTGAATTTTTATTATATTATATTGTTAATTTAAAAAAAAAGGTAAAGAAAGTACAGATAAAGAGAATTTGGGCCCCCGCGTTGTAGTTCCGCCACTGTTATCGAGTTTTTCTTATACTTAAATTACAGTTTATAGCCATGTATAGTGGATTCGTGTTTTTGCGAACCTCCAATTTACGAACTGTTTAGTTGTCCTAAAAAGTCCCTAATGTTAATTAATGCCATTCGCATTTACGAACTTTTTTGGGAGTCCGTACGAATTCGTAAAATCGAGAGTCCACTGTATATTAAAAAATTTCATAAATTTACACAAACTGAAAGATATAGGGAAATTTTACACGATTATTGTTTTTGTGGGGGAAAAATGCACATATATACTGTATATATCAACGATACTAAGAAAAACGATCGAAAATTGGTATTTTTAACATTTCGACTTGTGAAAATTGAAATACTGGATCGACGAAAATCACAAAGCCGTTTATAAGATTACAAAATTTCACGCTGGTCTTTCTGAAAGACTATGACCATATCGAAAAATGATCAGGACATTTTAGTTTAGTTTTTTTCACAGGGAATTGCATTACATAATCATTTTCTGGACTTTAGTTAACTCCATATATAACTCTCATATAAATTCTGGAACCATCAAAAAAAATATTCACATTTTTGTTTGATTAATGTCGACACGTAATTAGAATTTTTATCTTTTAAAGTTCTTTATCTTTACGTATATCGGTTGATTTTGCTCTTTGATCCTTATTCCATTTGTAATATCGCGAATTTAATCTCGCAGATTAAAAGATTTTTTTTAAATTTAAATTTATGTTATATATTTAAATTTATATTATATACACCTCTATATTAAACAGTAGAAGAAATCTCAACAGACAAGCAATAATATATTTTAATTACATATGTAGAGAAGTTATAATCATATGCAAGAACCGACTGATGTAACTTCAAAATAAATACTCCGTGTACTGTAATAATATAATAAATATTAGTACATATGCAAATTATATTTAAAAAATTTTTCTATATCTGAAATTTTGTTCCGACATTTTTATTCTTTGCTAAAATTTAGATTCGTTGTTCTATTAAACAACAACAGCTAAAGGCTGGGATTTACGGCTTATTTAGAATAACTCAAATAATTTCACATTATTTAATCTCATGCTGATTACATTAAAGAAGCTTTAGATTGAGCATTCATTAAAGAATTTACGGTATTTTAATTTAATTTAAGCACTAATATTATAAGAATATCATGCGCCTTTACATTCAGTAATTTTATTAAGCTTTACATAATTATTTTCCTATTAAAACACTATTTATGTTCGCATTATACGCTTGTTATGCTATCATAAGATGGAATTATTTTCCTATTAAAACACTATTTATGTTCGCATTATACGCTTGTTATGCTATCATAGGATGGAAAAAAAACATATCTCAGGATGTTAGTATTTAATTTTAAAATTAATTTTGCAATGATTTCATCACAAACTGAAATAAATTCAAAACTGCAAAGTCAGAATAATAGGAATATGTTTCTCAGTACAGTATATAGTCGTCTCAATGTATACATTTATATTTTTTTAGTACGGGATGTCGTAAATGGCGAAGTTATACGAGCAATAAAATCGTTTCTAATTCTTTATTTTAAAAGGAAATTATGCAATATTTAATAATTCTTAGAAGTATTTCTACATTGTTTCACGTTGACAGTTTTAAAAAAAATTAGCAACGGATAAACAATCTATGACATTTATCTAAAGATATTATTATTATTTCAATGCAGTTGATTAAAATTGATTGTAGCAGAAGAGAATATTTATGATAAAATATAAAAACAATCGGTAGTGTATATAATAAAAACGTGACAGTGTAGAGAAATATCCGTTCTGTCATCTAGAATCGGGCGGTTTGAATAATGCTAAAAAAATTTTTAGGGAATCCTGAAATATCCGTCGATGACCATTTCTTGTCTCTTTCAGTTGGTTATCGGTAGCGATACATTCTGATAATTCTAATGCTGATGCAACTCAAAAAAACTTCTAAATTAATTGCAAATTATCGATTGTGAAAATGAGTCGAAAATAAATAAAAATAATACAAAATTAGACAATTTTATATTTCGCGATTCTAGTGTAAACAATAATGAGTTTTCTCTAGTGGAATTTCATATTCGATTTTATAATTAAAAATAATGCATCTATGCCGATCTATTATTTATTGCATAACTCAGTCACAACTTATTGTCTTAGAACAGTGTTTCCCAAAGTTTTGACATATGTGTACCCCTTCTATAATTTTCGTAAGCTGAGTACTTGACATATGTGTACCTCCCCTTCTATAATTTTCGTAAGCTGAGTACCCCTCGCAAAAAAAAAAATGGATGTATTTTAATAACAATCAAAATATATTTATTATTTAGGATGTATTTTAATAACAATCAAAATGTATTTATTTTTTCTTTTTTTGGCACACACACAAAATAATAATAAACGAAAAATAAAATTATTGTGTATTCCTAAGTTAATATTTTGTGTATGTGCAATAGAAATTTACGCTTTGATAAATATTTTAATTTTAAAAAATCGAGTGGTGCCTAGTCGGCATCCACGCGACTAGTTACGGTTTTGTTTTCGGAATTCGCTATGGCTGCTTCTACAAGTCGTAAGCGTTTTCGCCAGTTATATGAAGATGAAACAGAAGATGCTAAGCACGGTGCAGTGCCCACTAAATTCCGGTGCAACGCGTACCCCCACCAAACTCTTCCCGTATCCCTGGGGGTACGCGTACCACACTTTGGGAAATACTGTCTTAGAAGATAAATTATGAGTAATTTTGTGCTTCAAGGAAAGTGATAAACTAGAGCACGGCTTAATTTATATTATGTAACAGACCGTCTAAAATAGGCTTCCTTAATGATGAATTTAAATAAGAAACCTATACATCTTATTGATCAAGAGTGTGCATCATTTATTTATTCAAGCTTACGCAAGTTTCAGAGCAAAACCACTTAAAATGTTTATCGTCTAAAATAAATAAAATTAAATCTCCGTGAAACTTTAATAAAAATGAAATGAAAACTTTTACATTTTCGGGAATCAATTAGATAAATATTCTTCAACTGTATCACTGACAAGAAGAATAACATGAGTGACAAGATAACAATGCTGCTATAATAACATACACAAATTATTTAAAGTGGTACGTCCGATTGGCGTTTGATATTTAGACTGCAATCAAAAAATGCGAAATTCTATCATCGCTCTTCACTCTATCCTCTTAGTGCTGTTAAAGGACGGAAGTAATAAATGTAAGCATGAAGAATATATATAGCAAATAATGTAACTATTAAAATGATTATAGCAAGAAGAGTTTCATTCACAAAGCTTGATAGTCATGATGGTTTTGGAGCAATAGTTTTGACATTCACTTAACTTATTGAATCGTACCAAATTGATTAAATAATATACTTTATATAGTGTATCCAAAATAAATGTAACTTGGTTATACCGTAAAAATCCGGGGATTGCTCGGGATTCTTGGACCCCGTTTAACGCGGGGATACGTTCCAAAAAACTAAGCGCTAAACGAAACAGCGTTAAACGAGGTCATTTTAATACGTAAATAATGGGAATAGCAGAAACGGGATAGCGAATATTTTGTAACATGTATTATTACTATTGTATTACATTAATTATAGATTTAAATTGTAACATGTATTATTACTATTGTATTACATTAATTATAGACATTACCTTTTTTTATTTTGTAACATGTATTATTACTATTGCATTACATTAATTATAGGCATTTTTATTGCTAATATCAATTTGTATTCATAAATCATTCATGAAAATCAAAAATATTCAAATAAATAATTTATGTTTGTGATGAGGAAGGATTCATAAATCATTCATGAAAATCAAAAATATTCAAGTAAATAATTTGTCATAAATCATTCATGAAAATCAAAAATATTCAAGTAAATAATTTGTTCATGATGAAGAAGGTTCAAATCATTCATGAAAATCAAAAATATTCGAGTAAATAATTTATGTTTGGATGAGGAATAACATGTATTATTACTATTGTATTGCATTAATTATAGGCATTTTTTAATTGCTAATGTCGATTTGTATTCGTAAATCATTAACATCAAAAATATTCGAGTAAATAATTTGTTTGTGATGAGGAAGGTTCTTACTCATTTGATACTTTTTATTTTTTCGTTGAGAATCATCTAACGAAAAACCGTTTGCCTTTTCCTCTTTCGTTCGGCAAGCGACTGTTGATAGCAAGACATCGCATCCATGACACTTCGTCTTGCCTTTGAACTTTTGTAAAAATTGGGATCATTTTGTATAAACTGATCCGTAATTTCCGTAATAGTTGCTAAATTTTAACAGTAAAATAACGTTGATGAACGATCATAAATATGAACTGAGACCGCAGCAGACTTTCATATGTACTGCAATGAACCGATATCAAGCGCATTGCGAGACGGGTATAGGAGTATCAAAGCAACAAATTAGTGCGATTTCGGATTTATGTGAGTATAACGGTTTGAAAACCGCGTCAAAGTGAATCAGTAAAATTATAGAATTTGAAAAAATCGCGTTATATTGAAACAGCGTTAAGCAGGGTCTTACAGTACTTTTAAAATACAAATTTAAATAAAGAAGTGATAAACAGCAGATTTTGTTAGTTTATTCATTAACAAATACAGGACACTTCATTTATCAAAATGAGTATTCGTTCGTTGTCCTATATACAGGGTGATTCAAAATAGTTGTGCCAAAATTTGTAGACTTATAGAGGATAAAATTCTGAGTAAAAAAGTCTAGTCAGATTTTTGATTTGAGCTCCGTTTAAAAGATATAACCCTTTAAAGCTAGCCAATCACCATCGAGTACACAAAGCGTCACGTTGCCAAGATGATCGCATTGCGTCGCTCGCCTACTTACTACCCGGTAGTAAGCAGGAAAACTACTCGTCTTGGCAACGCGATGCGTCGTGACTCTTTGTATACTCGATGGTAATTGGTTAGCTTTAAAGAGTTATATGTTTTAAACGGAGCCTCAAATCAAAAAACCTGACTAGACTTAATTTTTACTCAAAATTTTATCCTCTACAAGTCTGTAAATTTTGGCACAATCTTTTTGAATCAACCTGTATATATAGCTAATCATGCTCCCGCATACGCTCATTTTTAAAAGTTTGTTTTCAAAAAGTTCGGATTTTCGGAGTTATTACTTATTTCGTTTATTATTATTATTTTAACGAGGCAATTTATAATGATATTTAGGAAAAATCCAACATTGCCGATATTTCTAGCAAATTCAATTCGTGTCATTAGATACCAAAATCGATTTTGAAGATTCTCGATTTACTCTACTTTTGTTAAAATTGAAATCGAACAGACAGAAACCTTACAAAAATCACTTCGCAGACCTTAAGCGGACAATTTAAATAATTATACACTAATATAGATAACATTTTCATTTAGCCATCGTACCGTAACCATTATATCGGTCACCTTGACTGGTAACGAGAACACATTTGTGGTACTTAAAATTATTGAGAATGAAAATTATAATGAATTAAACTCGTTTTCGGATAAAATAACGATTCTGGCTTTAAATATTTCCGAATATGCGTTGCTGATGGCATCATTTTATGCATTACTTAATACGATTGTGTTCAAACGAACTAAAGACATCCTCATGTTGAAACTAAACGATTTTTATATTACAAATATTTTGGCTAAATTTTCAGAATATCAAAATTTTTAGTTGAAACAAAATATTTTATATATTTATATATTTTAAAATTTAATTACGATAAGCTTTCTTTCTTGTCTATGAGAATCGTTCACTTTAAAGAAGTCGAAAAGAAATTTACGCCATGCTTCTCCTTTAAAGCAACTTGTCTACAAATGCATTACTGTTTTACAGGCAAGTTACATCAACGAAGAGGCAACAAATTCACCAAAAATAAATCTCAGCACCTATTTAATAAATTTAAGCAAAAACAATGATGATGGAGCAATTTTCCCATATACAAAAGACGAAATTTCTCAGTCAAATTTTAATGTTATATAGATAATATAGTGCTATATTTACATTTCGCTAAAAGTTCGGCTGAAATACGGCATAAATCATCACTTAAAAACCTCATTAGAATAATTTTAAATGAGATAAACACTTTGATTTCATGCATATCGTGTAATAAAGATACCAAATAATTTATGCAAATTAGCGTAATATATCTCTCCAAATTGTTAGACTGTATTATAGAATGTTAAATTAAATTAAATGTCATTATTGCAATAAAAGGAAAAACAGAAGTTTAAATATTGTCTTAGTGTAATCATAATTAATTGGAGAACAAACAGAATCAAGCATCGCAACAAATCAATAAAGTATATACGTTACAAGATACAAGATCAGATGAGACTATATATGCGTATATATAAATATTAAATTTATCGTTCCGGTACAATATCACGATATATCATATTAAATCAAGCTAATAACGAATTTCCTGACTTTGAACAAGCTTCAGAGAGATATTATTATTTTATCTGATATCTATTATTACGAAAATAGTTCTATTATCACAAGTGATTACGGTTTAGTAAAATTTAGACTCTTATCAAAAGCTACCCAGTTAAAAAAAAAAAAAAAAGTTAGTTTTTCTATCAATCTATTGATTTTAATCAAAGTCTGGAGTCTCAGAAAACTAATAAAAGGATAAATAAAATTATGAATTATTAAGCACAGTCAGAGCCGGCCCTAGGATAGTCGGCGCCCTGCTGCAAAGTTTTTTTTATAGCGCCCCTATATTTTTTTAAAGACAATAGTGGCTAAATAATCTTGCAAGGCGTCCCCCATACGGTGGCGCCCTGATGCTGTGCATCACTTGCATCGTGCCTTGGGCCGACTCTGAGCACAGTGGCTATCAGAGGGGGCAGGGGGCAAGAAAGGCGGCTGCTCCGGGCCTCACGATTTTAGGCCTCAATTTATAACTCAATATGTTAGAAAAAATATATATTTTGTATATTTTTATGCAGTTAAACTTCAGTATTTGTCAAAATTCGAAGTTTTCTATCAATGTTTTCATTTTTCTTATACATTAACCCAGTGGTTCTCAACCTTTTTTCTGTTGAGGAACA